>VYZV01036241.1:25772-44740 GCA_013401275.1 Pandion haliaetus | reverse complement strand
CCCCTCCTCCCCCTCCTTCTTCACTGACTCCAGTATCGGCAGAGGTGTTCCTCTCACGTTCCAAACCCTGCACACTGCTGTTTCCCCTTCTTAAATCTGTTCTCCCAGAGGCGCTGCCACCGTCACTCCCTGTGTGGGCCAGAAGCGGGTCTGACTTTTTGGAGCTGGGGGAGCTTCTAGCAGCTTCTTACCGGAGCCACCTCTGCAGCCCCCTCCCCCACTACCAAAGAAAACTGCGCCACACAAACCCATAATCTGTTTCTATCACACACTGAGCTCTTCAACAAGCATTTGCTCTAATGCTAGGGAGAATTAACTTTGTACTCTAATTACAATTGGCTGAAGTTGCTGCGGAGACCTCACTTCAAGAGAGTGTTTCTTTTTAGGGAAGCACAAGTTTAGATGCAGTGGGCCATAATCACAGGAGCAAGTTCAGATCTAAATGGCAGGATTTCAGGATTTTGTGGATTTTCTCTTAGGTTTGGAAGAAAACCCAAACTATCCTATAAGCCAATGTATAAGCTCTGTCAGCACTGATGGATAGGAGCAGCAAACATGAGCACAACCACTGCTGGGCATGGCTTTCTGACCTTTCCTGCAGACCAATTTTAGCTTTGAATGAAGCAGGAATATCTGTTATTAATTTCAGTGGAAGCTATTCCAGGTTATGCGAGGGCTGTAACTTGCCATGAGCTGAAGTAATGGGGCACAATTTACTTTTCCAGTTTACACTTATTGCCAAATCAACAGAAGTTATACAATTTAAATGCTCTTTTGACCAGCTACCAACACCATTTACAAGATTGCTATATTTGCCACAGTGACTGCTAAACCTTCCCTTTTTGGTCAATTTTCATTCATCTGCATTTACTGAACAAGGTAAAAATAGTAGTTACTTTACTATTTTTTTACATATAGATTTATTTATTGATTTGCGAGAGCTAGCTGACAGGAAGCAATCTCACTGACAGATAAATTGAATTAGTCCTCTGTAGCTCAACCATACAAACTTTTTGTTTAGCAGGTGTTACCACTTTAAGCAGTTAGGGTTTTTATTTCCTCTTCCCATATTTTGCAATTTCTTATATTCCAGTAGTTTATCCTTTACTGCATGGACAAAGCCTTCATAGTATATAATCAAATTATATTAAGATAATACTAAAACATGATAACTACAGTAGAAAAAAGAAATGTAACATTTACATTTACAGACTGGTTAGCAAAACCTTACCAATACCCGATTACAAGATATCCCCTGTACAATCACTGGGCCAAATTCCAATATGTGCATCCTTTTCTAGGTTAAATTCTCATTGAATGAAGTGTGTTTTCCTTGAAAAAGTCTGAATAAGAACTCTGGGATATGGTCCCTTATGGCTAATTGATTCAATGCTTTCAGTAGGTGATCAAGGGCTGCCAAATTGGTTCCAAAGAAATGAATGTCTAATCTTCATTGGGAAAAAAATCTCTCTCTTTCTGTCTCTTGTTCTCTGTTGTAAATAACTAAGCTCAACTAGTAAATGGGAAAAAGATGAAGCATTTGAAGATATTAGAAAGCGTTAATTGAAACCAATGTCATGTTAGTGATGCAGAAAAAGATGTATACACTGAAAGAAGAAATAGCTGAATATCTGCCCCCCAACTGTATTTTTAATCTCTCCCTGTCTTTCTTTTTTTTTCCCCATTTTCTTTTAAGAAATAAGGTACTGCTGTTTGTAGGAAGCAACTTGTTTTCTCAGCCCATGAATTTTAGCAGTCATTAGGTGATGATATTTGCACTGCTAGTTTTTCAGAACATGATGACCATGACTAGAGTAAATGTAAATAATATTCAGGATCTAGTTGTACTATGGTTGTACTAAGTATCTGTTTCCGCAGCTCTCTTCTGCATGTTTGTGGTGCTAGTTAAACAGTGAACCGCAGCTTTCTACAGCTATGGCCTAAAAGTGAACCAGGTGTGCAAAGCTGGTAGTTCTTGCTGATAAGACCTCATGGGCAAATCTTGGCATACAAACTCCCTTGTTTGGCTGTCTGGTAAAAACTGAGGCCTAAATTTCCTTTACTTGCATCCAGGCCTAGCTTAGGTGTAACACATTGATGGCTGGAAATAAAAGATAGAAAATGTGTATTGACGGTTAGGGTTTAAGGTAAAAAACATGGAAAAAAGTTTTGTTGCACATGTATTTAATGATTTACCCTTCATCATTTACTTGTTAACTTTTGCAGCTGTTCAATGTGATGAATTTTCACAGGGGCAAAAGACACAGAGCAGAAGTCAGGGTATGGAGGTGCGCCTTGAGCTGATTTCTGAGGGAAAGGAGCATCAAAAGTGTTTCATGAGACTACTGGCTTTGGAGAGTGTGACAAAAATTAGCTAAACTCTGTGGCTGCTCAGGGATACGTTTATGTCAATGTTTCATCAAGGTGAACTGAGGCAGCAAATTTGGAGTCAACGTTACTTTTCACAAATCAGAGTTTGACATAACTTCTCATGGCTATACCTACTGTTTAAGATGGCAACACTTATATGGGAATGACAGTTTTTATTCTTTTGTAGGCTGCATATTTTGAAATACAGAAAGGGAGCCCCTGGCCAGCCAGGCACCCCTCCTCAGCCCCACCATAAAACATGCTTGTGCATCTACAAAGGTCAGCAGGTGGTTCCAAGCAGGAATATAAAGAGTAGGAAAAGGCCAGGATCAGATGAGATGGAAGTCCATAGTGTCCAGTTTCTGGTTCCCAGTTATGAAGCTTAGGGTAGAGCATATAAACAGCATGAGGAAGTACCTACACTTTATACAGAATGCAATCTCAGACTTCAGCAAACTGCAATTCAGGTTCTTCACGAAAACTATATCTGAAAGTACTTTACTGTGTTTTTGGTTTGTTTTTTTGCAAGATAGCCCACTGACCTGTTAACTTGCTCATTACCCAAGTGCAAGAGAGTGTGCTCACTGCCAGAGCCCAAACTACAAAACTCAAGAGTCTGTGTTTAAATTAAGAGAGATACATGCTTTGTGGTGTACCCATGGTCCTGATTCACCATTCATCAAAGTCGATTGCTGTCTGGAACATACTGCAGCTCCTATGCAACATCATTCCCCTGGGACCTGGCAATTTGGAGACATTGTCAGGACCATTACACTGGACTTGGTCATAGACATTACCATCTCCATTCTCATGTTTTGAGAAACAAACCCGATCTCACTGCTTTTGGGACCTTCTTTAGTCTACATCTGTGGGGGTGACCCAAAGCTCAATGAAGCTGATGAATTTAATGTAGTAGATTTACCCAGTTTTATGTTAAACCTTTGAAGCTGACATCTGTTCATCTTTTCAAGGTGAGAGACAGCTGTGATCATGTGTCTGAAGTCAGAGATAGATTGATTTGAATTTACTAGAGCTAGAAGTTACTGGTAAGAACCGGAAGCAAAAACTAGAAAGTCCTGAATTCACTCAAAAAATGAACAGCTTTCATAGCTTCTAAAAAAGTTTTTAAAAAGCAGTAGAGATATGTTTTTAAAGGCCCAGTGAATTTCAAAAAGAGGCCAGTTATTCTTGCAAGCAGAAATGCCCACAGAGTGTGTGATTTAACACTGCAGAAGTAGTCAAAGCGCCTCTTAACTTTGGGAAGAGGATATGAATCCCACATCCCAAGGAATCAACCCAAGGAATCCTCATCACCAGAATTTTGGCTTTTCTAAAGTAGGATTTGCTAATCTCCTGTGATAAAGTTGCTCTGCTTTGTAAAACTAATGAACTGTTTGTTAAAGCAGAGGCTTCAACACTGGTCTTCCATATCCCAGATGAGTTCTGTAAATGTTGGGTTACAGAGTCAATTTCTCCCTCATGCTTTGGCTCAATTAATTTTTAATTATATTTTAAACAAAACAAACCATTTTGCAACAAATGATCAAACTAAGTATTAGCAATACTTTCATAAAAATTTTCATATTGCTCTTACTGATCCGAGGAGTCAGTTAGAAAACAAGCCGTATTTTTGGTTGTTTTGGGGAGGATTCTAAGCAAAGAAACTCAAATTTTTAATAAGCTCCTTTTGCAACAGCGTTTATACCTAGCGAAATGCTGCTAATAACATTTAGGCTTCAATCCTGCAAAGACCTGGCTCTTTGCCAAGACCTGAAGACATGAAACTGGGCTTGTATGCAAGAAATTCTGTCTGTTTTTTCCAATTATATCTGCTGATCTAATGAAAGATATGACTTCTCATTACAAACTTTTCCTTGTTTAACTCTAGGCTTTGAAAGTAGTCTCCTTGGGTTTAATTACAGCATGTAAATTTGAGCACACATATCGCTCTTCACAGGATCAGGGCCCTGGCAAATATCAGGGCAGGTCAGGTATTAAAAATTGTCGTAATTCCTTAGCACAGCTCTGAAAATGTGTTTATCTGCTCTGTCGTATTTTCACGTACAGGTATCCAACACCTCACACGAAAAGGAAGTTCCCTTCTTAGATGGATTAATGGAGAAACAGGGAAATTAAGCCCAGGCTGACACAGTAGGCAGTGAACTATAGGTACTGGATTGCCAGTCCGGAGCCCCATCCACTGTGGGTGGATGCTGCTTTTTCAGACCCATCTTCTGCTCTTCTGATCTTCGTTCGGAAACTCTGGCAGTTCTCAGACTCAGCCTTAAATGTAGGCTTTCAACAGCTGGCACTTCTCCAGTTTAGCACTCTTTTTCACACAACAACTCTCATTTTTAAGTATTGACGTGTACAGTTAGCCTCTCTGGTGCCAGTTCAATTCCTACTCAATTCCTGCTATTGTATTTAAAGCTTTGATTATTGTCAAGTGCTATTGAGGGTTTCCGGTGAACCTGTAAAAATCCTCTTAATCAATCTGCTCTGGCTGTACGTTGTTCACAGCTCTGATTAAATGCATTGCATGTGTACTGTATGAGTATGCAACTACCAATTCATTTATCTACCTATAATGTATACATGTAAGTGTATTTTTACATCTATACATGGACATACATGACATGAAAGCATATGAAAGCATGCTTGTGTCCTCAAAGAAGATCACCATATTGCAAAAGAAGTAACAGCATGTAACTCGTTCTGTTAAACCAGTCATAACCACACTGTTTGGTCATCAGAAATAACCTGATTGTTCCATTCTATTTCTGTTGAATAATTGCCTAATAATAGGATGTATCCAAATCATTTTTCAGACTACTGGCCCAATTCCAGTGCTACTAGCAGCCATCGTTCTGTGTTAGGACACAGTTGAAGTAGTTTGCAGACGGTCAATACTTCCTTTATATGATTTTAAATTGTGATAATTTCATTTTGGACTCGCTTGCAGATCTTGCACTGCAGATCAATATATTTGACCATTGTTTCTCATCAAAGCACTCTAATTCCTTTCTACCTTGGAGACACTAAAATGAACAATTAGTAAAAGATAGTCCAGCTAATATTATATATACTATTTTTTGAGGTTAGGGTTGTTTCATATTCAAAAGTTCAGACATTTTAGGCCAGGAAGAGTGCAAAGAAATTGAAATTAGAGCTTCTAATTTCTCAGTTGTTGTATCTCAGGTAAATACATTTGTACAAGTCTTTCTGTTATATCATGGATTTTTCTTTCACAGAAAGATAGGGAGGACATGATGTGTTTTATACTGGCACTTACTAGAGTAATGGGGCAGAATTTAAGTGCCTTGAACCCACAGCAGAATAATTTCAGCTGGATTTCTTCTCCATGGGTGTCTCCATTTTTGCCTCCATGTCTCGTTGTCTCACCACTCTGGGTGGGAACGGGGCACAGACTGTTAGACTGGGACCTGCCATAGGACATCGCCAGTAAAACTGCTGTTGCTTTTAGCCATGTGAGGTTGATCGTAACAATATCATCAACTGATAATACTTTATGAAGACCTCTGATAATCTGACTTATAGTTTCTCACAATTATTTCTAGTCAGTCATTTAATATGCGGAAAACACCCAGGTTCAAAAATGCCTTTTTGGTAACCAATTAAATTTCTATTAAGAATATATTTAAAATGTTTTGCTGCTATAATTCTTATAAATGTATAAAATATTATATTAATAGTTTATAGTAAAATGTAAACATGTTATATATACTTATTGTATTATTATTGTGTTTCTTATATGTAAAATAAAAAATGAAAAATATATATTATTTATATTACACACAATGTGTTTTGGCCAATATAGTATAATGAAGTATACTTTAAAAACAGATTATGGAACCCTTAGTTGAGATTTCAAAGCTTATTGTTCACTTGCTAGTAAAAGATATTGAACTTTGTACAAGGCAGACTTTTCCTGAGAGTTGATAGGTTGAAGATTTTAAGCATTTTCCAGTTATTGGTCCTTACTGATAACTGGACTCAGTAGGATTTTTCCCTGAATAAAGAGTATAGGATAGGGCTTTTACTCCTACAGGGTAGGTGTACAACTCACAGGTTGACACCACAGAAAATCTGCATGTAAACACAACTATGTGAACGGTTGCATTTTGATGGCATAGTTGTGCACATGTGTGGGGAAACACCACCTTCTGCTGAAGAGTTTGCAGTTCATTATTTGGATGATCATTTTAGAGTGATACAAAGTATCTCAATTTCACATTAGGCTGCTATTATTGAACCATTATTTGGCTTGATGTTAATAGCTTCCATTTTCTTAATAGCTTTTAGCAAACCAGTAAGCTCTTAGCAGCAATATTTTGTCCTTCAGTTTGCAGCCCTATGGTTTTTGTTGTCATCATGTAAAAACATGAACAATTAAGTCTGAGAGGTATCATTCTTTTAAATGTCTGTTTCTCCCCTGCTGTTTGTTACCTGCCCTGCTTGCAGATGTTCAGTACATCAGGGCGGTCTGCTGCTGCATTGTCAGCGCCGCTGCTTGCAGCTGTGGGGCAGGCTGTAAGGCATGGCCGTCCCCTTCGCGTTTGAACTCACAAGGCTTGCACCATCTCCACACCGCAAGTCCCTCTGTAGCCAGTGGCACACTCTTTTCAGCCGTCTTGCAGGCCTGCTTAATGATCAGATAAATTGTTCCTTGGAAGAACTTAAATCACTTTGCTGGCTAGGATGACAGGCTTGACTTTGACAATGACCTCTGAGATGCCCAGGTTGTTAGCCAAATCGTACTATTAGCACTTAAAATTTCACCAGAATTGCCACTGGAATATGACCCAGTTCCTCTTCAATACTGCCTTTAAATCAAGGGTAGCATGGTGAAAATTCCACAGATGTTATTAAGCCAAGTTAATTAGGTCTGATAAAGTGTTCTAACAGTCATTTCTGGCCTAAAATTTAGCGTAAGGCTGATTATTAAATTAGAAATTTCCTGTTGAACCACAATTTTGTTTATGACTGTCTTCCTTGAAGTCAGGGGTTATGTCCCTCTGCAGATGTTAGTGGTACATCAAAGAGGCTTCAGTTAAAAATCTGGCGAAGCACGGATTTTCAACAAGGCTGAAGAGATGCCACTTATGTAGGCAAAGCCCCCAGTTTTATTCCATGTTCCATTATCATCAGTGTATTTCCCAGTTCTCTGTTTGATAACTGTGCTTTCATCAAACACCTGTTATTCACACATATGTTATTCATGCATATGTGCAGTAAATGACTTCTGTATCTTGGCAAATTAAGTTTTTTTTTTTTTTAATACGCTGTTTGAGATGTAGTTCCATAATTTATTTTAAATCTCTCTATTAACAGAATTCATATTCTGGATAAAAATTCTGTAATGTTAGTGGATTAGAACTGAAGAGCCGAGTAAAAATGCAGTGGCTTTCACTTTGGTTAATTATTTTTCTTTCCAAAAAGTTAGGCAGGAAAATGTTAGTTACACAGGAATACCGGACAAGTCTTGATTTGACAGTGTTTTGTGAGGGAAGATCTTGGAATCAGATTGTGTGTGTGTGTGTGTGTGTGTGTGTGTGTTCATTTTTTCTTTTTCTATATTTTAACATTTCTTAAAGCAGAGGCAGGGAGTTAGGCACACAACATCCTCAGGTGAATTTTGAAGGCGAGGCATGGTGAGAATATTAAGATTTTTCAATGTTTGTTATAGTTCTTGAAATTGCCTGCATAGATGTAGTATTTTCTCAGTAGAGTCTTGCAGTCTGTGTAGTCTCAAAGATGTATTTGTTTAATTCACTGAATAAAAATAGTTTAAACAGCTTTATTTCCTCCCTCCCTGTTAGCAATTCAGATTCAAAATCCCAAGGATCACAGTTTAACTTGCAGATTTCAGATTAAATGTACACATTTGGCTGCCACAAAACCTTCTCTGTACTTTTAGAAAGAACAAAATTTGTCTGTCTGGGATCACCAGAAATTAGTACTCATTATCTTTTTAATTTACTTTTCAAGTTATCATGGAGCTGATACAGTTGTAGGATATAATCTTCAGCATAATATACTAGTTTCTGTTATTTTCATTGCTAAGATTATAAATTATTGGCCTCAGAATTCCAAACATGTCTTTTAATCTTTTGATTTTGCTTTCAACTTTAAGATAACTGTAGAAGGTACTGGAATTCTTTGGGTTTCAGTAGATGGGGAAGGATATCTAGCAAAGCATGAATTTCTTCTAAAACTAAGAAATTTTTCTTATCCTCCACAGTTGTGGGTGCTGATTTTTTTCAGATTGAGGTCATGTTTTTTCAATGAAAATATCAGTGAAGTGGAATTTCAGAAGTGCTTCAGTGGAGGTGCATGTTATACTTACCTGCCATTTCTACTTGTGCTAAAAAAAAATTATCAATTTTAGAAAATTGTGGTTAGGAAGATTGATCTAATTTCTTTTGCAATGGATAATTCCTGTACAATTACTTCCCTGCTAGACACCATGGAGCTTATTCAGCTGAACTTCTGCAGGGCATCAAAATCCAAGATGTAAACTTTAAGGGCTCATCACTTTCATTTGTGAAGACAGTTGTACCCTATCGCATGGTTTCACTGCATGCTTTTTAAAACTCCTGATCATCTAAAATCCTAACACTTTGCACTGCTCCCTTGTTGCTGCAAGCTTAGATTGGGCACCTAAACACTGTCCATCCACAGATCCAAATTCTACTAGGTCATACTTCCAAAACTGACTCTTAGCAGGTCCTTCTTACACAAGTCTCAAATGCCTACAGCGACCTGCCATAGCTAGTTTTTTATCTTCGTAGAGATGATGTGTAGGAGCAAAATGAATTCTTGCCATGAGAACAATTTATATATCTGTGACAACTAAGTCAACATCAAGGATTAGGTTAATCTCTTTCACTTTATGAAAATATGAAAGGGTCAGTGGAAGTGCCTGTCCATACAGAGACTCCCTTTCCTCTGCTGTGTTTTGAAGTTAAACAGCACAATTGCCACACAGCTGGATGAAGAAAACCAGACTAAAATGACACATGAACAGACTGGACAATTTTCATATTTTAAGGTATATATACCCAAAACATACCATCAGTTGATGGAATATCTGTACCCACAAATGGGAAAAGCCACTTTGCCGTGTTCATAGGGTCCTTGCACACTCTGAACTAAATCTGCCATGAGGTTGCACTTCATCTTTGCAGAGGATGTGATTTTCACAACACATTTTGATGCGTTGCTGGTCTAAAATGTGTCTGAACAGTTCAAATGGTTAGAAAAATCTGTGCCTTGAAGAAATTTCCACTGGTGTTGACCACAATAATGCATGTCCTCAGAGATACAGAGCCCTCACTAAGAAAGTGAGGAGCAAGTTCTGCCTGCCACATGCTGTGCTTACCCTCCTGAAGAATAATGTTTATATTCAAGCTTTTGTTTCTCATTTCAAAGCTTTTAATTTTCTGACTGTAAGTGTTTCACACCTGAACCACAGTAAGAAGCTTCTATCACACTTGGCACATTGGGATTGTCTACAAACTTCCGTGTAAAAGTCTAAGATTTTTCAATTTCTTGCTTTCTGTTCCAGATACAAAATATCTTTTTAAAATCTTCCTTTCTATATTAAACGCACACAGTGCATCATATTTACCTAGGAATGTGATATATCCTAATATGCAACCTTCAAAGCAAGAGTAGATATCTTGCTAAAAAATAAGCTACAGCTTAGCTTGCTGGGTTTACTGAAGGAATCACTGTGTTGTGCAGGAGGTCACGTTAGATGATTATAATAGTCCCCTGTGTACTTAAAAATCTATGAATCTAAAAATATACAAATATAAATAATATATACACCTATGTATGTAAATAATTTGCAATATTTTTTCCACAGAGGAAAGGAATGAAGAAATAATTACACATAAGAGATACTTGTGATGTTGTGTAACAGATCACCAAGATACCACGGCATTTATAAGCCATAGTGAGGATTGTGGCATATGTTCTCAGCGTGACAGAGTAATAAATTACTATCATAATTATAAAACAGATAAAATGAAAAGAACAAATCAAATGGTCTTTAAAATAAATAGTGCTTCTTACTCATGCTAAAAGAAAAATTTTGTCTGAGGAAATCATATGGAGGGTTTTTTTTTTTTTTAAGCTAACCAGCATTGTGTAATGAGCTTGGTGCACATTATAGAAATTTTTGTTTCTTGTAACAGCTTCCCTGCAGGAAGACTACAGGATACAGTAGACCTGTGAACTAATTTACTATTGCAAATCCTGGGTTCCTGAAGGGGAAAAAATGCCACTTATTTTAACAGGAAACAGATAACTAGTCAGAAATAGACCTTGAAATGAAGTTTCTCATGCCCCTTTATGTGTACTTGAGAATTTGATTCTTCAGTATTTTCACAGGAGAGGTATTGGTAACAAAAATTATCTTCAGCATTCATTTTCACCTCATCATTTTCATACATGAACTCATAGCTAACAAAAAGACCATTTTTGTAAATACAATTAATCTAGTATCTTTACGTTATCCATGGGTATTGATGGAATACAAGTTACTGTTTTCCATCCAAGTATTTCTGAGGAAGATTTTTCCTTCTAAATTCCAGTGGCATGAAGTTGCTGTTATTAGTGTTCGGTGACCTTGTGCAGCAGTGGCTCTGCTTTTTGGAGAGTGCAATAGATTTTCCTAATTGTGGCATATGGAGCTCCAGAGTGTGCCCCTTGACACAGCGTCTGGTAACTTGATACTGTGTAGATGCAGTGGAGAATGCTGAAGCTGCAGCAGCATCAGGAGCATCAGACTAAGCAGGTTGCAGGATGCAGAGGTGAGCGCTCATCCTAGGAAACAAAATGTTTCTTCTTTCCCATTCACAGATGTGGCTGGACTGT
Source organism: Pandion haliaetus (assembly GCA_013401275.1). NCBI lineage: Eukaryota > Metazoa > Chordata > Aves > Accipitriformes > Pandionidae > Pandion > Pandion haliaetus. Next base: position 33,466 of record VYZV01036241.1, on the reverse strand, counting down.
GAGACTCAAACTAGAGGAAGGGGCTAGGTGTATAATCTTATGGTATTTTCTTAATGGGTCTTTTTCTTTTTTTTTTTCTTCAACAGGAAATTTGCCAATGTCTTTAGCTCTCTGCTATAGCTGAAATCAGACACTAATATTACTATATCCATCTCCATTCTATTTATTGAGACTGCTATTATTATGATTTTTACCAGAAAGCTTGTTCTGTTTAAAATAAACAATTTTATCCCCTAATAAAACTTCTCAAAATAAATGGCACAAGTGAAAATTCTGAAAAGCATCCTTTAGAAGTAATTTATGATCACTGTCAATGGGATTTCTAAACTTGAAGTCATAATTTTTTTCAGAAGTTCCTCAGTGGTTTATGATTTTGGATGGTGCCCACAACAGTGAGTTAGGAGCTGTGGTTCCTGTGCTTGAAGGTGCTCAGAAGCTTCTCACATTTAATGGCAGTCAGTCAGTTAATCCTGTGGATTTGGGACAAAATTGGTTGTGTTTGAGTCTTACACTTGTAATCGCAGGTGATACACCTCCCGAAATTTTTAAATGAAGTAGCTAGGATGTGTAATGAAGTTTCTCTGCAACTGATTGTCTCTTTCTCTCTTTATCCCTCTCCATGATGGCAGTAGACACAGTTTAGCCTAAAATTGATGACTCCTAGAGGGCTAAATTTAGGTCAAGGTGAATACTACCCTGCCAGCATCTGTCCCTATGACTAAACCACTCCTGAACCAGCATGCATAATTCCCATGGACTCACCGGGAGTTACTAATACTTGCCCACAGACAAAATGTAGCCTTGATGTACCAAATGCCTCTCACACTTTGTCTTAAAGAAACGTCCTAGGCTTTCTCTTCAATACATAATAGATCTAAGTCTCACTTTGAGCCCCCCAGATCCTGCAGAGCTTTCATTTTCAGTTTATGGTCTGATGAGTTTTCTCACTAAGGGGAGTTCCCTCTGACTCTCAAGTTGTTAACACTTTTTTTTTTGCATGTATATTCACACTTAACTGAATTCTCTGAGTGCCTAATTTATAGATTTGTCCTTCTTGTTTAGAGCTACTTTTTTCTAAGTCTCCCTCTTCTTGACCATTTAAAGACTCTGGTATTTTAGTTCATTTTCCTTTGTTTCATTCCAAGCAATTTTGCTTCATTAAAGGGGAAGGTTGGATTTTTCAAAAGCAACAACATGGACCTTAATTACCATTCCTATTTCAAATAACATATTAGATCAAAGATTGAGGTTCATCTTGTCTATCTTGTCTGTCCCCATGTTACTCAGGAAGGTGCATACTAATTGGATACACTCCTTTTATAGTCAGTGAAGAAAAATATGAACTTCTAGACAATCTAAAGATAGGTGGAATGAAGCATAAAACATTAAATGCTATCTATATTAAACACTATTTTAGGCTGGAAAGACTGAGAAGTCTCTCTCCATTGGTTATAGAGGAAGCCTAGACCCAGCTAGGATAACATGAATAGGTTTTAGATGGCTAAAGTTAGATGAGATGAATCACACAAGGTATTTGTGACCTGTTTGGAAATGTTCTAAGAAAAAAAACCCAACCAAGAACAGAAATTTTTCCTCAATAACTTTGTTTTCATTCATTTATCTTTATATTCTAGCTCTGCAAATTGCAGGAGCATTTGGACTTAATCTGTTACATTAAGATGGTATGCAGATCAGATCTTCTCAGACAGACTTGCTGAACAAAATGATGCCCCTGTCTAGAGGACAATTACGAGGATTTTTTATTGTTATTTAGAAACTAGATATCTGAAGAAATAAAAAAGACAAGCAATGTTCCAAATGGTGCAAAAATGGGTGTGTGCAACATTGTGCTTAAGTTTAGAGGATAGAATTCTAAATTATGACTTGAAGACTAAAGAGATTTGGTTATTTTTCATTATGAAAGTCAGTATCTGAGTACCTAGAAATTGGTAGGTTTTAGATCAGATGAGTTCCTAGGAGTTCCCACTGAATTCCTTATTGAATGTGGATTTTAATGTGTATCCTGAAACACACGGATTTAAAGTGTTTCATTTAAGTTTCAGAGTTCTTCAGTTCAGTGGAGCAAAACAGTGATGCATGGGGGGGACCAATAAGAAGAACTTCAACTACAAGCTGTGAGTTCACCACGTGCGAGAGACTGAGAATAAAGATCCGTGTGCGCTGATGACCAATCACTCAATGTCTGTGAGTTACCAGCTGGCCCTAGCTGGGGCAAAGCCAAGCAAGTATGTGGCAGAGATATTCCCCACAGGGGAAAAGAACTAATGGGGTGTCTGTACAAGATACTTATGAGAGAAATGAAATATTAAATGCAATTCTGGTTCCCCCAGTTTTAAGAAAGAATAACCCAACCAGGGTGCAAAGGAGTCTGTTAGTGTAATCAGGGCAATAAAGAAAGGAAATATGAGCAAAGACTAGGAAGGTGAAAGGGGAAAGTGTTGGTTTTGGTACATGAGGAGGGCTGGTGTGTTGGGTAGGGGATGTGTTCAGTGCAAAAGATAAAGAGTTGCTGAGACTGAACAAATTGAAAATCAGAAGAAAGTTCACACATTAAAACAGGACAGACACAGCTTTTCAGCACAAATACTGATGGGAAAAGCCTCAGTAGTTATAAAATAGCAATCTGATCCATTTATCAAAAGGCTCGTATCACACAAATATCTGTGGTGATCCAGGAGGTCTCTTCCTTTCCTACCTATTTCCTGCAGCCCTCTCAGTTGAGCTTGCATACGTGTCAGCTGTTTACCCTCCTGGCATTTTATGGGTGGTTTCTAAGCTTTTCTTCTCTGCTGTTTGGTTTGGGTTTTTTTTTTTTTCAGTTTAACCTTTTATTTTTGGAATACTGGTCCTTTCCCACTTGGGATATATGGATGTATTTGAATTATGGAAGCATATTTGTAGTGTTCTTAGTTTTATTCATTTTCCTTGTAATTTCCTTGCCTTGTAATTAAAGCAGTATTTTAATTAAAGAGAGCTGTTACAGTCTTAAATACAGGTCTTAAAAGTGCCAAGAAACACTTTCCATCCCAGAGAAAAGGCTAAACTGCAGCTTATGAAAAAGTCTAAATAGTGAGGTGAAGACAGAAATCTACAGAAATTGTCTCAGCTAGGAGCTTTATCAGATGTGTGCATCCTTGTAGCTGGAAATTACTAGATCCTGTCCTAACAGAACAAACATTATTTTTCAAGAATTCACACAAGGTATCAAATAACATGTGTTACATGACTGCCACCTCTAATTTGAATTAGTATAATTTTGGTGGTAATTAAACTGTGATAAATTAATGTAACTTGAAGAACTGAATTAGCTCTCTAGAAAATAGTTAATTTGTCTGTATTGAAAGATTGTCATTGCATTTGCAATAATAGCTAACCCTCAAGGGGTGTTGAAGCTCTAGGGATAAACACGACTTTTAGATCAGTGTATGTTTCTCAGCAAAGCGTTTTCTCTCACCAAGACAAAAAGGCTGTATTGCTCTGTGTGTGTCTCTCTCTCTCTCACAACATTTTTAAAAGATTGTGAATAATATCAAATGAACGTATTAAATACTTTTTGGCAGACTAACAGCAGGCCGCTTGTTGACCTTTCACCTCATATTGATTTGTCCTTCAGTCATTTTTCTTGGTGATTTCTACTTTTCCTTCATGCCTTTTAGTTCTGAATAGGGAAACTCTGTCATTCCTGCTGAAAAGCTCACTATTTTTACTCAACAGTAGAGAATATATCATATGAGATATTTCATTCCCTTTCAGGACTTTGTTGGTTCAGGATTCTCCCATGGAATAGAAACTTTTTTGTGTTCCCCACAGACAGACTCAGTTTCTCCTTCCTCTGATAGATAAGTTCCTAGGAGGATATCTTTAACCTAAAGAAACACAAAAATAGGCTCCCAAGATGTTAAACATACCAGAAAGCCTCTTGACTAGATAGCAAGGATTTCCCTGTCTAATCAGCTGGAAGGGCTCAGCATAAAAAGAAGCATCTTGCCATATTATCTAAATATCTTAATAGGATTTGTACTTAAATGGGTCTCTGGAGGGGACAGGTTCCTGACATGTGAGAACAGTGCTGATGAGAGCACCCTACCTCCAGCGCTCATGGGCAGCCTCCCAGAGAGGTGATGTGCCCAACCTGCCCCAGGGTTATGGAGGTCCTCCCCTTTCCAGTAGGATGCTGCAGGGTGCCCGGCTGTCATGGGACGGGCCTGAGGGATTTGAACCTATTCCTTGCCTGTTCACAGCCCCAGACAATTTGGGGGAAGGAATACAAAGTCATGTCTTTCCTGTTAAATAAGCAGTCTCTCTGGTTTCCTTCTTGAAGTAGTAAGCCCCCACCACCTCCCCCCAGTTAGCCTACAAAAGCCCTTTGAAAAAGTACATTAGTTGTCTGCCTTTCTGGTATGATCCCAACTTTGCCTTTTAACTGCTGGTATGTGTAAAGAACATACCTGTCAAAGGGGACTTGTCTTTTAATCATCATTGCTAGCTCCAATGTCCTAATGGTGTTCTACTTTGAGCGATTATATTCTGAATGGATCAAGCCAATCTCTGGTTTAACAATACAGGAAAATCTTCGCTTCCTAACATGTCCAGTTATGCTCCTAGCTGCTATCTATCCCCAGATACATTCTGCAAAAACAATTGCCTGTCTAGAATGAGTGGCCTGTTTACATGGTCAGTAGGGTGCACCAAAGGTTTTGATGTACCTCTGAAGGAGGCATTATGTATTGTCCAGCATGGAAAAAATAACATCAGAAGAGAGGTGTTAAATTTTAAATATGATTTTATGTGAATATCACAAATCTGAGGTGTATAAAGAAATTCAAATTGCAGTCCATTTTTATTTGAAATGTAGGTATTCAAACCTGAAGTGATTTAATTTTTGAAAGCTGTCATAGTTGGGTTTTGTTTGACAAACCCAAACTGATTAGGGTTTATAGAACTTGAGAAATTTGGACAAATACATTTCTGAAGGCCTTTGTTTACTAGAAAGGAGAAACACTGGAAACCCCACAGAGTGAATTACTCCACCTTGCTGGTTGGCCATGTTTTCTCTTCACATTGCTAAAGGTCTAAAAGCCCGTATCTTTTACAAAATTGTGCCAAATAAACCGATTTAATAACAGTGTACTAGCACTTAGCAAATGCCCATCGGAGAGAGTGATTCCAGGTGGCTATTTCTAGATTCATACTAGTATAATCAGAGTGCAGCAGAATCTATGAACAAGCCCTAGGGGGTTTGTTGAGCTGATGCTACAGCTGATATCTCAGGCCATTTTTTAATTAAGCCTGCTAATTATGCAGAGTAATGATCTCTCCTTCCTATGCTTTTTTTCATAATGCAAACTACACAAGGCCAGTCTGAGACCACTATCTCATGACCTATCATAGATTGTGTCTCAGAGCCTGCTAATGTGTATAGAAATCATTACTTTCAAATTAGCGTTATAGTAATTACATTATTATTTTTTTTAAAGCCAAAACAACAACAAGAGAAAGAAAAATTATAAAGCAAGCAAAGGATGGTAAATGGTGAAGATAATTACTCAAGTCAGCTATGTCAAGTGGTGCAGGGCACATTCATTATTTTATTTTGCCTGCCAACTGATTTGCATGTAACTCATCCAAACATGGAAAATACTGTTTTTGTTTAAGTGTTCTGTGGTGCTGGACTGAACCCGGTCCTACTGCCCTTCTCTGCTGGAAGACAAAAACCTCTGATTAGGAATGACAGATACTTTCAGTGAAGCAGTTTTTTAAATAGCTCTCTTTCCTCAGTCAGAGCTAGTATAATTTCAGGGTATTTTATTTCTCCATTCACGGAGTCAGTAAGAACAGGAAGAAATATCAAGTTACGCAGCAGCCAAAGGGACAGATCTGTTTACTTGACAAAGCTAATTGATTATGCTGAGTTCACTCCAATACAGGGTCATTGAATAGTTCTCTTATTGATGAAATGATACTGTCTACTGAGGATATTAACCTTTTTAGCTTTCTGCATTAGTGTTGCTGTAAGGTCTTGCTTCAACATAATACAAATTTCTTGTGCTAAAGAGGTATGCAACCAAAAATTTAATTATCCTATATAAGCCTAGACCCTCATACATGAGTATTGATGTACATGTATACATACATACATATCTATATCCAGAAGATGCTACTGGACATTAGGAGTTGAGTTGCCTGGACTGAAAGACTTAATATAGCCTATGGAGATAACATTTCAGTTGTCAGCTTTTCCACATTTTCCATACTTTTGTCAGTGTTTTGAGATTTTTTTTCTTTTCCTTAAACTGGTCTTCGAATATTACAATTAGACGAGCATATACTATACTTTCGCTGTGAGAGTGCTAATTAACCTTCTCACCACTACTTAAATTTATCAGCTATCTAATTTTCAAAATCCTATATGAAGAACTCTTTCCTTTTATGGTACCAGTTTTAAACATTGCCAAGTTTCTGCCTCATAAATGTCCAAATATTCTAGAGTTTATAAAGCCAGTCTAAACATCCAGTGTAAGCAAATGATTTAGATGTCTAAATTTACTGCTACTTAATGTTAGATATAAGCAAGAGCAGGCCGTTAATTTTACAGGAAACTGCTCTATTTAAAAATACTGAAATTCAGTTTGAAAGTAATACCCTATTTCAGTATCATGTGTCCTGTAAAAATTAAAAAAATATTAAATGCAGTAAATTTGTCAAAAGAAACTACAAAATGCCAGTGTTATCTTGATTATTGAGAAGCTCATATGAAGGCTGAAGTTAGACTTCTTCAAAACAGTTTAATTGCCTTTAATTTTGCAATTGGAAAGAAATTATCTTTGAAATAAAATATGTGAGAGAAGTTCAAAAGTAGAACAAGAACAAAACGGTCCACCTCTGTTGAAATAAAATATTTCCATTCATGCATATTGAATCATTAGGATGAGAAGTTCTCATCTAACTTCAGCCTTTAACAGTTCCAGTTTATGTTAGTCACCAAATCTCCTGTAGGCAACAGAGAAACGTGGGCAGCTCCAAAGGCAATTCAAGACAATATGTGGGCTAAATTTCCCTCTGACACATGCAGAAGGAAATTAATTTCTGCTACTACCTCAGGTGGGATAAATCTCCCAAGAAGATGTTGGTGTCTCTCCATTTTTTAAAAAAGGATTGCAGATAATTTAGCACTAACACCCATGAGGTGGATGTATTCATAATAAGGGTTTCTGCAGTATACTCTGAATTCACACCCTCCTCTACTGAGCTTTTTTCCCATGCTGAGGTGCTTTCGGTGTGACACAGCACAATGTACAGATACTCAGGCAGTGGGAATTGTGTGGTTTATTGGGAATACAGATTTGGGCTGTTTGGTGTGGTAATGAAAGCCAGAACAGTGTATGAATGCAGAAAAAACACCTTGTGTTTTGTTTCCGATGTTTGTTGCTTGTTCCAGGTTTAAAATATTGAACAACTATAGTAATTATACCTGAAAACTGCCCCAGAAAATTTCTATGACTTGTGGAATCCCTCACAGACTCCTGCAAAATGTATCCAGGGCATTGGGTTTGCTTTTCTTTTTCAGCTATAATTCTATTTCAGTAATTATAATTTTAATTTATATAATTTTATTTTTCTATATTTATTTGTTTGTATTTTTTCCTAATTTTGCTTTTGGTTCTTCTTCCTTG
>VYZV01036241.1:0-12555 GCA_013401275.1 Pandion haliaetus | reverse complement strand
GAGCCAGAGCAGTTCAGTTGGTATTTGGCATGCGTGCTATTCAGCAGGTGCGTGCTAAATTGCCTTAGACTTAACACCAGGAATCAGATCACTAATTGGGCACCAATGTGAAGAATTTTTCTCATTTGGGACCTGAATTGCAACACTTATATCCCTTTAGGCAAGACATCACAACATTCCTATCCCAAAGCAACAGCGCTACCGCTTGAGCTAAAGGAGAATCTCCATTAGCTAACAGTAGTAGCACTTACTGTATATCCTGTTTCTGGGCTGCAAGCCACAATAGGGGAAAATCATTATAATCCCTTAGTGATTTATAATCATTGTGATTTTAGGGCTCTGTTTTTTTCTAACTTTTCATTTATTTTTAATTCTGTGTGAAAACTTTTGGATGAAATAAGCAAAGAGTGCACTGGTTCTCAAAATTCAGACAAAAGAGATTTTCACTTTTTAGGGAGGTTGGAGAAATTAAGCATGTTTGATATTTTTGACTCTCCTTATTTCTTAGTTCCCTCATTCCTACTATTTCAAAACCATGAAATCTTTTCTCACTGTCCCTCTTTTACAAGCCACAAAAGGTTGTAAAAAGAACCTAATGTTACATTTACAAGAACTGAAAAATGGCTTTTTTTTCCCCACAGTGCCTGGGGGTGCAGTTCTTTCTCGAGATTGTCTGTGATGGCATAGTACCTAGGTCCAAGTAGAAGTATCCAGCTCCTTATGAAATCAAACCACCTAGCTGTCCACATCTGAGAGACTGCCTGACTTGAAGCACACACGGCTGAAGGACTTCATCTGTTGCACCTCAGCTGTGAGAATTAGATAGTTATAGACTCCTTCAACTTGCTGAGAGTTAAGTGTCCTGAGCCTCAAATCAGATATGCTTCTCAAGTACCTTGTGATCTGTGGACAACAGGAGTGCATACATGCATATTATTGAAATGACCCCAATTTCTGTTCAATGACAGTGCTAGACATAACATTTCTGTTTTCTTGTAGGCTGTTGATACAATTATGGGCACTTCCATATAGTGCTCATATTTCAGTTTCTAAAGGCAACTTGTCATTTGGGACTGTTTCCATACCCCTACACCTCTCTCTAAAATTACTTCATTCCTATTAAATTAAATTTTTTTTTGCTAGGTTAGTTGTTTTCTTACTTTAGATACTCCTACAATAGGAATTATAAGATACTGTGCTTACGTTAGCCAGAACATAAGGCAACACTTCAGTTAGAAGGGTCTTTATTTAGTTAAGGAATTGTGCATATTCTTCATTTAAAATCCTCCAAGAGGATCCCAAGCATGAATCCAAGTGCTCTGTTGAAACAAGACCATAGAAAGCAGCAGGGATAGATAATTTCATGATTCACTATTTCCTCATCAACTAGATTTTGTATTCAAAATAAATTTTATTGTTACTAGTTCTTTCCCTCACAAGAAATTCTTCTTGCTCTAAACCACCTTCTGATCTAATTCCTAAGGAGAAGTCCTGCCAGTCAGCAGTAACAGTTGAAATTACAGAATTATGCTGTAAGGAATCATTATATTTCAGTTTCCTTCTCTTTCCAACTCAAATGAAAAGATGGGATTTAAATAATTTCCTAGGAAATCAGACACTCAGGAAAATATAATCTGAAATTCTATGGGATTATATAATTTGAAAGTCAAAATTATAGAGATCAAAATGAAGTGATTTTGCTCTGTTGAATCAAGTGCTTTAATTAGCCCACTTCCAGGAAGGGTTTTTGAGGGGTAGGCGCGTGGTTGAGGGGTTTTTGAACCAACTAGTTCTGTATGATAGAAAACTCTTCTATCAGGGATGATTTTTTTTTCATAGTGGTGGTTCTAACTATATTGCCCAGGACAAGGGAAGAAATGAATGCACAGAACCAGAACACAAGTGTCTTTCAAAGCTAAACACATCTTCACCTACCCCAGAGACTACTCCCCTGCTGATCCATTTCCACAGTTTCAGAGAATTTCTGTGGGGTTTACTTGTCACTCACTGGCAGCCAAAAATTGACACCTGTTCCAGAGAAGAAAATCAGAAGAGATTTGGTTAAAAAAATGTGTGGGGTGGTATTATTCCCTTCTGGTGACTGCAAAGTCCTTCACAGAAACTTCCCTAGCTCTGAATGCCCAGCAGTTCCTCCTTGCAACACATTCATCATCAAACACTGTTGCATAAACAGAACATAGAGTCATTCTTTGAATACATCATTTCTCCCACTCATTATTGATGAGTTAAAGGTTATCAATAACTCAAGGAAATACAATAAATCAACTGCTTTTGTCAGACTGTTATATATTCTTTGTATGTCCTGTAGTTATAACTATTTTTTGAGGCTTGCTTGCTGTGATTTTTAACTTCTGTTATAACTTGTTACATAGGATGAATTGAAGCAAAAGACTACAAACAACCCAGCTTTGGCCTAGTCACATCACTTTTCAGAAAAAATAGCTAAGCCCACAACGGCTTTTGATTTAAAAAAAACCCAACAACCTGAACTCCCATTTTTGCCAGACTAGTAAACTGAGATGACTTAATTAATTTAATGTACAGATGCCTATAGTGGATACTTATATATGAGGACATCAGTGGAAGGAAATATGCACTCCTAAACTGCAGTTTCTCTGTGCTACTATGTATAGATCTGTATTAAGAAGAGAGAATGCTTCTTAATACAGGATTATTAAGAAGACCCAGCCCAGGGTCCTGGGAGGTCTGGCTTGCAGCAGCCCACATCTGGTGAGATGAATCGCAGACCTGCAGACAGTGCAAGCTGTATCTGGAAGGAAAAAGAATCACCCCTTAGAGCAGGCACATGTGTTTCAGTTAGTATAACTTTTGCTAAATCACTTGCTTTTAGTAAAATATAACTTATATAAGTATAATATGGCACATATTTTCAAGAACTATTCAGTATTTATTTTCTGTTGCTCTTTTTCTGTGATATTAGGTGAAATAAGTTCTTCCCAGAGACACTCGTCTCATTCCTTGTTAGCAGAATGATTTCTAGTTATTGTAAATGTCCTTCTTTTCAAATCTGTCCCTCTTCTTATTCTTCGGTACTTTGATATCAGAAGAGGGTGGCAGTAGATGCTCTTTGAATGATGAAAAACGAGAACGTGGTTTTATAACAGCCTGTGTTCATTACAACGCGAAAAACCCGGACACGTCTAACATATGCATTGTCTGCTGCTGATAGTTGTACTCTACTAAGAGCCTGTTTAAGCACAGACACAGAGGTAATCCTACGCAAGATGAACCTGTGTGCTTTGCCCTGCACATCTGTCCCAGTGCTTTGCTGGACTGGGGACAAAACACGTACTTTCAGCTGCTGACATGCTGAGTGGAAAACACTAACCACCTTAGACTTTTTGTTCCCGTGCCTCTTAACAGAGAAGAAAAGAAGCATTTAAATCAAGGAGTAGGCACATGCAGTAAGGAGACACATGTATTACAGAGGTGGCACTGAGACAGAGTAAAATCCCGCTGTGCTTGTCCTTTTTGTGGTACACGTGGAGAAGCAATGTTAAATCAGTAGAGTGAGGAATAATTAATGCTAGTTTGTAGGGGATAACTAAAGCAATATCACTGCAATCTCAAATTGCACAGAAAGCCAACTGTGTAGTTGGGAGATAAATGAATGTCTTCCTATGCTCTTCTCAAAGAATAGAGCAGTTTTGACAACTCATCTTCACTTTCAAATGTCACTAATTATTTAGGAGGAGGGAATGTTTGTTTTTTATTGCCCAAGAAGAGCTGTTTTGCAAGGCTTGGATGCTGGAAGCATTGTAAAAATGTGAATCCCACTTTATAATACATCAAAACATCCCTTCTCATATTTGTGCAGGGGTCTGCATCACATACATAATAACGGTGTTTTCTGAATTTCTTAGAAGAAATTGTACATCATAATTTCTGTCCCTGAAATTATTTTATATGTTTGTTTGTTGTATATGTTTGAATGCTTCCCTTTCACGGCAAAGACAGTTTTGTCTGATGAGTATCTTCTTGTATTTTGCCTCAGTCAAAGTCTTTCCTCCTAAAACCAACTGTGTACTGTCAAAAATTATGATGTGAAAGTCAGCAGTATTACACAAAAGTCATTGTTTCGTAAGAGAAAAGAGAGATTAACTTTAATAATTTAAGACAGCCTCTAAATTAACAAAGAGGAAGTGGACAATGTAACCATATGGTACCGAGATGGATGCCCTTTTCTCTTTTTTTCCAGATTCATAGTGGTGTCACTCAAGTTTCAAAATTCAACATTACCAATTGCCATCATTACATATAGCCTCATGCAAGCTGTTAAGGCCCACATCTGCAGCTTTGAGGATGAAGAGCATCTGTGTCGGACTACGCTAGATAACTGGAGATAGCCCCGTACAATGTAGAGCAAAACCAGCCATTTGGAAACTAATACTCTTTTAACCAGGAGTCTTGTGGTCAAGGAGGGATGGAGGTGATTACCAAGCATTGAATCTGACTGTGGGTTTATTTTCTTAAAGAGACAAAGGAATAAAGAAGAGCATTGGCAGATGAGAATTTTCTGAGTGTATGTGAGCCTGTTCTTAACCCTCGACCTTCAATAACTTGCATGGCCCTACCCATAACGCCAGACATTCTCCAGTCTGCAATGGAGGTGTAGGGGGGCTGGGAAGGAAAAAACCATAATACAAATCTCAGAATCACCCTGAGTTTTCTTTTTCATTGCCTAATCCATACATGTGAGAAGGAGCAGCAATATGGGAAATTATAGTTACACAGTCAACATGTTACAGCAGTACTAAAAGAAACGCTTTTCATTCTGTATGTAAAAACACATCACAATAACTGGCATTTTCTTATTAGCCGAGAAACACATTGGTACTATTGAGTATAAGGCACATGTAATGTCAAAATTAAGTCTCCTTGCAAATAATGTTGTTGTACTGACAAGAATTTGGCATTCCTTATTGATTGACAACATGCCATCAAATTAGAGGTTCTTTACCTAAGCTTAGCACAGACTGCCTGGTGCCAGCTTGGAATATTTTGCCAAGAGATCAGGTCATAGAGATAAAATTATAATGGCTTAGGAGAAAGAGAGGTATTGTCTCTTGTTCAAAAACATTCTGGCCAGAGATTTGTTGTTAGAGAGGAAGATACGAATGGCTCAGTTTTAGGGGAGCTTGCCATATCCCCCCACTTTATGAAATGGAGTCTCAATGGTGGCTGGCTGTCTGCACCGAGCAAAGTTAGGAAAATAGCAGGCAGGATGGCAGCCTCCCCCGCTAGTTTTCTGCTCTTCAAGGACATCTGCTTGGAAACTCCGAGGCAGGGAGCCAGTTTTCCATTTCAGCTTTATGTGCTGCTCACTCAGTGCACATACAGTTTTTAAATGCAGGTCTCCACCTTGTCTGAAGGGCAGTAATTAAGTGGGGTTTTGGTTCCCCCAGGCAGCCAGATAATAGGAACTTTCCTACCTTGATGAGTGGTCCCAGAGGATCTGTGCTTTTGGTACCTCCTGATTTGACTGCTGCAATGCACTTGATATGGGGCAACCTTGAAAACTGCTCAGAAACCCCAGCTTCTGTGGCAGGTGGTGATCTGCTTGCTAAGCCATGTACCATGTGCAGGGCATTTCTAGCTGGTTTTGGTCTGAGTTGTTCAAGTGGCTACCTTTGTCCCAGCAGCAGCAACTGGTTAAGGATGTTCCTAACAATCTTCAGATTTGGATTTAGAGGAGATGGTAAGAGGCAGAGAAAGCACATATCTCTTGAGAGCTGGTTTTTGGCTGGTCCAGAGGTGCGAGACATCATCTGTTGCATGGGGATCATTGCTTCATTGGCTCAATGATTTCTTCATTAGGATAATGTATTATCTCCAGCTTTCTAGGAGCAAGTTGTCTGGCAGCTATACATTTGCAAGGAGCAATTATTCTCTGTATTGATTGCTCTTATTTTTCATTATGTTAAATTGTGTTAATTAACCTGGGGATTATGAGATTATACTAATTGCACAGTGTATACATACATACAAAATAAAATTTATAGTGAAAAAACTAACAGACAGCACAGCTTGAAAAACTGGCCAGCCAATTTTGAGGAAGCAGCCTCAGAAAGAGGATTTGGTGACCTATGAGGCTTAAATTAGCTTAACTTTGCAATGCATGGGGATCTTGCCCAAACATCTGAAGACAAAAAGAATAGGTAAAATAGTAATTTTAAAAATTAATTCTTCCTTGGCATACTTAATCCTGTCTCTATGCAAGTGACTGGACCTGATGGTGTCCTGACGTCTCTTTCAGCCTCCACAGTCGTATACTCTCATGGTTCAGACAAATGTGGTTTGAGAAATGAGTCTGAATATCTTTGGCCCAGCATCAGATGTTAAACAAAACATCACCTGCTATCAATATCTTCATCCCTTTCATGCTATTGGTCTGACATAAAGAGTAGGGTAATGAGAGGCGAGAGACCTGTCAATATTGACACAATTTTACATCTTATTAGGTTAAGAATCTAGTTCATTTTCTGGCAAAGACAAAATAGCATCTACGTAATCAGAAGTTTGCCAGTAAGCCCAGAGTTACACATCCGCATAGCTGATAATTAAATGCTATCAACAGGGATTGTAGCGAATTTGGAGGTGCTGCTGCAAGACATTATCAGTCCTGATATTTATTCATTGAAACATTTTAAAAACTTGTTTCACTGAAGCTGGAACATTTCACAGAAATTTTTGTCCAATAGGCTCAGTGATGGTGTTTCTCAGCAGCAGTCTGAATATTGCATTAAAAAAACAGAGAGAGAAGAAATCTGAATTTTCCAAGAGACAGAGACAGGAAAGAGTCAGTTCACTTCATTCCTCAACTTCATTTAGTTAATCTGGTTTCTTATCTGTTTTTTTTTCTCCTCTTTTTTTTTAAAATTAAAAAATGTCCAATTGCTTTCACTTCACAGTTTGAACCCGCAAGATTTATTCACAGAGCACAAGAGATGTTTTCCACATGGAGTTGCTTGAGGGATTATAGGGGGGAAAAAATGGTACTTTACTCCAATTAAGCCAAGCAGAGCTGAAGACAAAGGACTTCTAAATATCTGACTTAGTGCCCCATACTTTTAAACAGTCCCTCTTAACAGGCTCTAGAGAAGAAAAAAAAAACACTTTACAAGGTATAAATGATGTAAGATTTTGTCAGACTGAGTGAGACAGACAGAGGTCTGAAAGTGCATAACGCACTTGGGCTCTTAGGTTACGTAGGAGCTCTTGTGCTTTTTTTTCTAAAGGGCTCATATGGCAGGCGTTACAATTAAAACAAATTTCAGACTATTTTTGCATATTTACAAACAAGTTATATTTAACTTTGTCTTTTTTAGATCTCTAATAGATCCAGTAGCTGTGAAAATAAGTGTGTAGAACAATTTTGTAAGGCAATTTTTAAATACCTTAGGTCAATATCTGTACGTGATTATCAGTACTTTAATCTGATTTAGGATCTAAACTAAATCATCTGTGTTTTCTCCTGCTTTTCTTTCCAAGGTTAAGTTTTATTAATCTTGCTAGTTTTGTATTTGAGGCTATATAAAAAGTAGAAGTAAATTTTTCTGATACAGCATATATGTAATTGCCAACTAATTTGAAGGATATGTTAACTAAAATTTCAGCATTTAAATTTAAAATCAAGCCATGTGTTTTTAGTTCAGCAACATGAAAAAATGGTGATAAAAGCTGTAATTAATTTGCTTCCCCCCACTTTTGACAACTGCAGGAAAGAAAGCTGCACTAGAAATTCTCAGAAACATCTATTAAATGGTTTGTGTTTGTTTTGTTTTCTTTTTTTTTAAGAGGAGACTTTTGTTTCCCGTGTTTCTAAACAAAACTGGAAGATTCAGGGCAGCCCAAGAACTGGTGAAATGTGATACAAATTTCCAGTATAAACCCTTTCAAGCTCTCTCTGTTTGATTAGCGTCTATGATAGCAGTCTTGGTCTGTGTCAAGTCTGTACAGATAACTGACAGCAATACTAGTAACAATTGCCTGTGCTACCTGTCACCTGAGTAAAAAAATAGCAAAGCAGATGTTCCTCTAAACCCTCTTCAACAACTTTCATCACGATGAACAGCAATAGTTGATCACAATTTTTTCCTACGTTTAAGGCATTTCAGTCCAAGACTTGGCTCTATGCTGAACTCAGTGTAGGGAAGTCCTCCAGCAGCACCTATGCAGGTCTTATTTTGAAGCCAGGGAGGCTGCAGAGCAATACTGGGCCCCTGAGCTTCACCTCTTGCGCTGCCTCTCCTCTGTCCCCATGTACATGAGACTCCCTGCCTGCTTTCAGGCAGACCTGGGCTATGCCAACGGCCTGGGCAGAAAGCACAATTGCCAATGAAAGTCTCAGAAGCTTCTTTTATTGAGAAGAGGACATAATAATATCTGAAAATAAAAATGCTGAAACTCAAAGAGGCATCTCTAACTCTTTTAATGGATTTTTTTTCTTTAAAAAGGAAAAATCTAGAGGAATGATCCAAACTCCCTGTTGTGGTTTAACCCCAGCCAGCAATTAAGCCCCACACAGCCACTTGCTCACTCCCCCACCAGTGGGATGGGGGAGACAAGCAGAAGGGTAAAGGTGAGAAAACTTGTGGGCTGAAATAAAGACAGTTTAATAGGGAAAGCAAAAGCTGCACACACAAGCAAAGCAAACCAAGGAATTCATTCACCACTTCCCATCAGCAGGCAGGTGTTCAGCCATCTCCAGGAAAGCAGGGCTCCATCAGACGTAATGGTTACTTGGGAAGACAAAAGACATCACTCCGAGCATCCCCCCCCTCTTCCTTCTTCTTTCCCCCCCTCTTTTTTATTGCTGACCATGATGTCATATGGTCTGGAATATCCCTTGGGTCAGTTGGGGTCAGCTGTCCCAGCTGTGTCCCCTCCCAGCTTCTTGCGCACCCCCAGCCTCCTCGCTGGTGGGGTGGGGTGAGAAGCAGAAAAGTTCTTGACTCTGTGTAAGCGCTGCTCAGCAGTAACGAAAACATCCCTGTGTTAACACTGTTTTCAGCACAAATCCAAAATGCAGCCCCATATGAGCTACTGTGAAGAACACTAACTCTACCCCAGCCCAAACCAGCACACTCCCTTGCTGTAGATTAACTCTGTAACTGCATTATCGTGTTGCATTCTTATTCCTTTTGGAAGTGCTGTAGTAAAGCATACTCGCTTATCAATCACAGAAGTGGAGTTACAGAAATCAAATTCACAGACAAAATGCAGCAGCCTTTCCCTGCACTGTTTCTCTACACAGAGGTAACCCAAAATTTCACTGAAGGGCAATTTAATAGTAAATTAAAAGACCGCTATTTCTATA
The DNA here is from genome assembly GCA_013401275.1 of Pandion haliaetus. Lineage (NCBI taxonomy): Eukaryota > Metazoa > Chordata > Aves > Accipitriformes > Pandionidae > Pandion > Pandion haliaetus. Next base: position 3,194 of record VYZV01036241.1, on the reverse strand, counting down.
GAAAGGAGGCTGGGCCATTGAGCAGTCAACTCAATTTATTTTTAAATAAAAAACCCTTCATGCAAAACTTCCAAAGGTAAGTGAAGAGCGAGCCATAGATGCATTCTTACATAGCAGTCAGCGCAGGAAGAAATCAGGGAAACAGGTGAATGTAAGTGACGGCAAGTTTTGTCAATCAGTCCTGACATTTTCTGGGAATTCTTGAGACCTGAGAAAGGTAACAGCTGCGTTAGCCTGAAGTGAGACCTCTTAGTTTAACAGGATAACATAGTCTATATACAATAGATAGCACGGCAGCTCCCTCACAAAATATCCCCGTATTTGAAGTCAACAAAATGGAATAAATTGATATTCAGTGGCTCTAAGTCTGCATCAAACCACTTAGTGGACAGTTATGCAAAATTCCCACTGACTTCAGCGGTCTAGGATCAGGCCCACAATGTCTAAAAGATAGCATGACTTTTTTAGCAATAAAAGACAATGTTCATTATTTTCCTCTGGGGTAAAAAGAACCCCTCTAAACCACTAACCTAAGTCCTAGAAACGAAGGAAAAAATAACACGATGCATTCAAGCATTAATACTGTAACCCAAATATATGGTACTGCAAAAGCTGCATAAAGCCAAGAAGGGACTTTCATGGCGATGTAACAAGGAACCACCAGAAAAGACAGAATTGTGACCGGCATGAACGGCAGGTCCGATCGTCTGTAACACGAGAACACCGATAACATCTTCGCTTGGGAATAAAACTGCTTTTTGTGCTCAGCGGTGAAGCTGACAGGCCTCAATCAATGTAGAGATTATGCCACCTTCTGGTCGTCACACAGATGACAGCTCCTTGTATTTGTAGACCGATTCATTCATCAACAGTTTATGCAAAACTTTCTTTGTAGGCATGAAAAGACTTGCCACAAGTGCTATGGTCTTTCCTTTTTCTTTTTCATAAATGTCCTTTAGTGACCACTTCCAACCAAATGCCTTCTATCACTGCAACATAGCGGATAGTACAATGTAAGGCACTGTATTTTTTTAGGTGGGACAAAGAAATGTGTTCGGTTTTTTTTCTTTTTTTTACTCCCACTGTTATATTGCTAATTTCCATGAAATTCTCGAGTTTAGGGATGCTTACTCAGCTGAACATTGGCATAGCATCTGTTTCTTACACTCAAGTCGACTAAACTGGAAGAACTTCCTACGACTCTGCGTAACATGGCAATCATACTCCGCTAATCCCTGAACAACAGTTAAATATAAAATTATCCTCGAATTCCAAGTTGGGTAAGTTCCTTCTTAGCTGCCTAATTTTCCATAATTATTCTCCAAGTCAACTAATAAGTATTGTTTGGTAGAAACAGCAGGAAAGAACAAATGCTGCACTTTTTCTTAGAAATACATGCATTTTTTTTTGCCAAGGCAAATTACTTTAAAAAAAAAATCGCATCAGTTTGAATTATGTGTTCTGCTAAGTAACCATAAGACACAGTAGACCGTAGTACAGATTTCCCTCCCAAAGCAGAAATTCTAAGGCTGAATTATTTGGAAAACTTCTCAGGGACAAATATTCTTTCTTCTGATTTCAGTCTGGTAGAGCACATGACAGGAGACATTCTTTCTGCGTCCTTTCAGATAGAAGCCAGGTCAGACCTACAATGAAAAGCCCTATGGAGCTTCCTTTCTCTTGATTTCCTTTTTCCATGCTGCCAGGCTCCTCAAATTCTATCTATTCTTATGCTTGTATCAACCAGTCAGTTTAAAAAAGTTCCTCTGTTGGTCTTGATCACCTTTTCTGCTATCATAGCTGCTTTTTGAGGTAAGTTAGGACCCCCTAGGGAAACACTGTACCTATGCATGTTACCACTAATTGACTTCCACATCGCTTTCTAGAACTGCTGCCTTCAGCCCTCTACTCTTATGGGTAGGGACTGCGTGAATGGATTGTTATTAACTCTCCTCCTAGCCAATACAGGCAGGAGATCTAAATAAAACTCAAATATTTAAATCCACTTGGGTAATTTGGATTGCATACCCTCAATGTAAGTTCCCAAAACACATCTTTATGGTACTTATTTCCCATTTATTTACCATCCTTCTTCTTTGGACCTTAATAATGTAAGACAAACCATTGGTCTGATTTGTACAGTTCTGAAACATAGTCATTGTTTTCAATTATTTTTCACATTATAGTCTCTGATCATTTATTTTTTATGCTTAGTTATGCTAATTAGGTTAAAAGCCTCTAGTTGTAAGCAGTATTTTTCTTTCACAGTGTTTGAAAGTTATTTTATATAGGCTGTGACAATCCATGTGTTTATAAATTAACAGGATATAATATTCTAAAAGGTCTAGCCAGTGGAGAATAAAACAATAATTGTAGGTATTTTTTAAATTTCTTTTCAGTGGAAAAATATCCTGTAAGTACAGAATGGAATTTGCATATCTGGCAATTAATGAATTATTTGAGTAGAGTAGCAAACTAAATACTGAAAAGATGTTTAAATAACACATTTATCACTTTCATTAGACTTTTAAAATTGTTCTCACTGAATCACATAGTCACATGAATGACTCTTTCAGCCATTGTTCCAGAAAAATACATCAATGAAGAAATAATTCTAGCTTTTATCACAATTTAGGTGAAATTTGCACACAAAAAGATATTTCCTGCTCAGGAAAAAATTGAATCCAGTAGAGAAGATAGTGAATTGTAAATGGGTTGATAACAGAGGTGATTACATACAAATGATGGTAACCCGTTGTTATGCATTTTTTATGTGTCCTTAGCCAAGGTAGAGAGGTTTGCTGAGGTAACTGGAAGTTGTAGCATAGGTGTATGCCATCCTAAATTTTATTTAGAGCTCAGCCTTGCTTAATACAAAGCTAGGTCACTTGAAGATCTGCCTAGAATTTGCTTGAAACAAGAGATAGTCTCCAAGGTCATTTAAGATGAAGAATCATAACAAAAGTCAGAAGCTGCCAGCAAATACAGTTCTGTTATGGTTTTGAATACAGGATCAGGCTCTGCAGACTTGCCCTGAAGTTTCCAGCTTTATTTCCAGTTACCTGAGTTCCAACAAAAGCTTGAGAGGTCTATAGTTATCTTAAACCCACCAGTATGGTGAATCATAATGTGCCCATTTTTAAGAACACATAATCAAACTGAAATGCAAAGAATAAAAAGATACACACGGGGAT
>VYZV01036238.1:16694-44467 GCA_013401275.1 Pandion haliaetus | reverse complement strand
GGCTTCAGTGCTAAATTCCAATAAAGAAGTCAGAGATGCCATCACTTCTGTACAGCCCAGAATTAGGCAAAAATAGATCCTCAAGAATATTAAGATGATGACTGTATGATAATGTGTCCTGACAAATTGTCGTCATCTCCCAAAGAGTGAATTTCTGCTTTTAAATATCAAGCTGTAATGTTGCCAGCAGCCTTTGTAATTAATAAATTTAAGTTGTATGATACTTTCTTTACTTCATCAACTCCACTCAACATTTCAATTCTGAATGTTGACTGAGCTCTCCCTTTCCCAAGGACAGTAAGCTCAGGAATCCACTCACTGGAATGTATACTAAAAGCATGGAGTGAGCTACATAGTCTTACCTACCTGTAAAATCAAACACTAGCTCTGCTAAAACACTCTTCCAGGTGTTGCCAAACCTTACTTTCATGAGTAAAGTACAATCATCTGTTATCAAAGATTAACATTCTCTTTACCTGAGCCCACTTTTTGTTTCTACTTTGCATCTGAATGGCAGCAATAGATGTGAAGAATTCTTCCGAAGGCAAGTCCTCTGGTAGCTTTGTTAAAAACTGGGCTATATGAATGAAGTCCATTTTGGTCAAAATATCTTCAAAAAGTTTTAATATTCCCAGGGCTGTACGGAATAAGAACTCTTCTCCATCACGGCAGAACACATCCCAGACACGACACGCCAAGTCTAGTGGCAAAGATTTGCTGTACAATGTGAATATCCTGAAAAACAGAGTAAAATTTTCAGAGTTACTGGACAAAAAAAAGTCTTAAGATACTCACAAAAGTACACAGACTGATCATCAGTAAGGTTGAGGCTTCTCAGATATTTGTAACTGAATATTCCTTTTTTTATTTCAAAAGTACTTCTGTTAGTTGCAGCATACCAACACATGAAACAATATAAAATTGTACAACCATTAAGGCATCTTGCTATCAATCCATGTCTCCAAGTTCAATTTTCTTTGATCACACCAGAAGAAACAATATACATGGTTTTATGATGGACATGCACTGGCCACAAGTATAATCAAAGGCATATTTAATCATCATTTCAGAGCTGACAACAGATGCAGTTTTAGCTGTGAGAACACAAAAAGCTGAACCTTAAGACATACTGCAAAGGAAATTTTGTGGATCAGATGAAGGAGATGTGTAAAATTAACTCTGTGTTCCAGGCCTGACTGACTGGCAAAGTAATAATAGCATGAGTTTTGGAGGAAATGTCAGTTTAAACTCTAGTAAGTTAAGAGAAACAGGCAAGATGTCCAGGGAGAATGTGTAGATAGCTGTGATAAGATGGTGGTTCAGCATGCTTGAACAGATGTGATCGCCAAACAGTAAAGGAAAGAGCAGAAGCAAGAACATCCTCCCAGTTCCTAAAACCGTATTTTCATTAACTGCCAAGAGCACATTTCTTCCTTCATCAAAATGCTGACAGCCTTGCAGCCAGGAACATGAAGATGCTCCTTACTCCCTCCTCTATCCAACACTCCACTACGAGGCAGAGCAGTTTTCGTTGCCACTAACAACATCATAACAGCAAGTGAAGAGAATTAAGTTTCATGGAATCTTGTTACAGTATATAAGGTAAAAGTTACAGTGATTTTTCCCTTCAGAATTTAGAGAGAGAACATTTCAACACAGATGCACTGCATAAAAGGTCTTTGTTAAACTGCACATAATTCTTTCTCCGACAGAGGTCAGCAAAGCCTCAAATTTAAATAAAACCTTTCCACATCTTTTAATACAAAATTTCTTTTCAAGTATGCTGAATTGAACAGTAGCTCTCTTGTGTTTAAGACTCCCCCCTATCCCCTCCAATTTTTTATTGAGGAAATTCAGGTTTACATTAAAGAAATACAATGGAACAGATATATACACACACATAAATGTAAGTATAGAATATGAATGGGTGTATTTTCATAGCAAATTCTAATAATCAAAGGTTTTCTGCAGTATCTGCTTTTACTACACAAGATTATTTGATTGATGTGTCATCAAATATCCAGCTTCTCTGTGAATCAGTGCACTTTAGAAAAATGGAAAAATATATTAATGTTACAAGCAGCANNNNCTGCAATGTTTTTGTAACAAGTGGAAATCATTTAAATTCTGTTCTCTAAAAAGCTAAATTAGAAGTATAAAAATAAGCAATTAAGAGGTAGAGTCTGAGATGAAAAAAAACACTGTTGTTCATATATGTCTTTTACATACATATGTGAATGTATAAGAATAGCATGATACAAGTCCCTTCTTTGGGTTATTGGCTGATCATGCGTTGCAGACTTTGTATACTCTTTCAGCATTTTTGTACAGTCACACGCCATATAAAAATGTCTTGCTACAGAATACCTACACAGTAGAATTAAGACTTTTTGTCTATACACACACAGAGGCACAGGAAACAGCAACAGCTTTTCCATTTAAAAAGAACAGTGTAGTAGGAAGCAATTCAACCGAATCCTTTCTCATTACCAAACAGCAGGCAAACGCTCAGCCAGGAACTAGTCCTGGTTAAAGGTAAGTAACAATACCTATATGTTTGATCTGGTTTTATTCACAAAAGCTATTATTCTGTCATGATTCAGACCTAAACTGAATAACCCATGTGTATTAAATCTGCAACTATGCAGAAAATTAACTGTCAGAAGAAATAGTGAGAACTATTTATTAGAACACTACTTTTCGTAGGAAAAGATTTACTCGCAGCAAAAAAGCTGTCACATCAAATAAGGTATTTGACATTGATCTCTTCACAATTTAGGAAGAAGTGCAATTTGCAGGAAATTTGCAAGGCAATTAATTTTCTTTAATACTAGCATGGAATTAAATGCATCAAGCCCTAAGAACCGAGACTCGGCCCCCTAGAATAAGCAATGAAACAACAGTAGGGATCCTTACTGCTAAGAATGGATACAGCATTTGCTCCCTTCAAACATTTCCTACTGAAAGACATTTTTTATTAGACATCTGAGCTACTGGTCTGAAACCCCGCTGAAATTTATTACAGTAATAAAGCAGCTGCTAGACTAAAACAGTTACAGCAGTAGCTCTCAGCAGCACTAGCACACTACTTGCACATGATCTGCTTTTACTGTACTGCAGGATGATTTTCTGCCTGCAGCTCTCTTCCATGTCACTAGAAGTCCCAGGTGCAGACAACACAGCTAACTAGCACAGAGATGTCCAGCATCAGAGTAAATCAAATGCAGGCTACTGGCCACTATCTGTTTGGAAAAGGGAAAAAAACCCCAAAGTACCAGATGCTCCTGCTCCTCCCAGCCCTGCTTATGACGAAAGTGAACTTTGAGGTAGATGCATGAAATCCTGGCTAGTTTGCTACTCACAGGGAAAGCATATGACCATGATGTTATCAAGAAAGCAAAGCACTGTTACCATAGGCTCTGTGTTTTCTTTCCTTTGTTCCTTCCCCCCACCCTATTTTTTTTCCTCTTTTCTTTCTTTTTTAATTAAAAAGTCTTCGTAAGATATTGTTATCAACAGTGATGAAGACAGGTATGCCAGATTTTGGATTGACAACTCATGCACAGCAATGCTGATGCAAATCCGATCTTATATATTCTTGCACTACACATTCTTTTCCCATGTCTGTAACAGCACAAAAATATTTCTGCAACTTCTGAGTTTGGTTATGGAAACTGACAAATTAATTCACCTTTTAAACTTATTCTTGGATCCTCCCTCCTTCCTCCTGGTACTAATTTTTAGTTGTTACATTTTGTACCCATTTCAACTACATCTGCTTTGAGACAAAGGACATGGTTTAGTGGGCATGGTTGATGGTTGGACTTGATGATCTTAAAGGTCTTTTCCAACCTAAATGATTCTATGATTCTATGAAAGACTGCATCTTTCTAAGTGTACATGCATTACTTTATTGTATAGTGGCATCTCTCTTCTCGTTAGCACCTTTAGAGTTACTGCAATAAGCTTGTTGGTAACAGTTTATTTAGTACAATTTTAATATCATTACAGTTGGAAAAAAGTGTATTTACTTTGTTCCATATTAGGAGAAAAAAATACTATGTACTATACAATACTGACTGCAACAGAGCACTTCTTAGCACTCAGCTAATCTGATTGCATTGTAAAATGTATCAATGTAATAATACAAATACTGTGCGAGTTTCTGAGCAATTTCCAACCAGTCAGATGCACCCAAAAAGCCCTGATCTCTCACGTAGAAGTACTACACACAGCAGTGCAGTATCTCACTTGATTCCACCCTAACCTACAGTGACATAAGGATGAGCACACTGTAAATTGGGCTGAAGACCGTGATCTTCTAGAGTCTGGCAACAACTCCAATTTGTTGGATGACAGGATGTCACCAGAATCACAGTCCATTTTTTCTTTGAAAATGAGGCATGCATTTAAACCATCATCTTAAGCTTCATTTTTTGGTGGGGTTGACAGTTAACAGCATGACACGGACTATGTTTTACTTAATGTAAAAGCTTATAAATACTTAATTGGAAGTGCCCACTACAAACATCCACACAAAGTGGATCATCAGAAGCAAGTGGTGTCAATAGGAAGTTAGTGCTCACAGAGCACAATCACAGTCAATGTAATACTAAAGAACCACTGCTCTATCTATCAGCACAAACAAACCCCTTGGCTATAACTATTGCCAAAATAATTTTTCTGAGTAGGGATAAAGAGGTGTTTGTACAGCAGCGGCAGGCCATAAATAGACAGCATGTGTCCTTTGCAAATCCACATTCTGCTCTGCTCACAAGAGCCTGCAGTACATCAGCTAACAGAGCCGAGAGGCCAAAACCGAGCTATTCAGACACACTATTTCCCCTTTATTCTCTGTGAACCTGGCTGCACGTTGCTCTTTACAGCACTCACACTTGATTCCCTTTATATTCTTCAAAAAAAGTAAAAACCTGTCTAACTTTTGAATTCTTTCTGTGAGATTTATTAGTTGGATTTGGGCTTAAAACACATGGGTCCTTTTTAAAAGAGATACCTTACTTCTGGCAGGTATCCACTGATAATCATGCCACTGTACCTTTTAATTAAATTCTTAAGTCCTTGGCATTTTCCCATCACAGAAGGCAGTGGTGGAACTGAATGGGCAGGGGGGCTCCCCTCCCTAAATCCTCTACCAGCCCCAGGAAAACCCAAAGCAGCATTGCATCACCTGCATAGCTGGGCCCATCTATATGCACAGCACTTCTTTTTCTTGGAACATATCCCTTAAAAAATGATTTAAGCATACCAATTTTACTGCCATTCCCTGCGGCACTGGTTACAGGAAGCAGCATAAAGGAGACTAGTTGATACCACTGTAATTGCAGCAGGAGCCGGAGGGTTTCCCGGCAACTGGTCTGTGCAGCACTGGCTACTGGAGCCCTCCCAGAGCTGGCACCAGCTGAGATTTACTGTACACATGCCTGCACAGTAACCATGCTGGCCTCCAGAATAGCAGCAGGCATCCTTTTGGAGCTCAGAACAAAGGCACATTTAAATAAAAGTAATGTTGTTAAAGCAAGGCTGTTTCATAGAGATTTCTACCTACAAATGAAAGGTCTGTCTATTCAGAGCAACACCTTACCATACTCTTCTCTGACTTTAAACACACTGAAACCACAGTCTTATCTCTCAAGAAACAGTTCTGTTTTTAATAGAGCGGTATCGGTACTACAGCAAATTCACTGTCAGTCATGAGCCATAGGCAACCTTATAAACATTTTCCAAAGTCCTTAGCTTTAATAGTTACTCACTTGTGAGAACACATACCCACCATATTTTTCCTTACATCTTTACTTCCTGGAAGTAGTGGAAGGACAGCACATAAAAATTTGCTAAGTTTCCAGTGGCAATTATAGAAAAAAATCTCAATCTGCTTCCTACAGGATCAAAGTATTTTAAAGTAGAAAGTATATATATGTATGCACACACACAGATGTATACATACACAGACACACATATATATTTTAATATTATACCTAAATCTTACACAGTTAAATACCAACTCCGCTGTCTAACAAAATTAAAGACACAGTGGGACAAGCTGTCTAGCTCAAGTCAAGCGTGAAAAAATTTAATATGGGATTGGGCAGGACTACCTCAACTAGTCTACATTCCTGTGCAAGATCATAGTGTCGTGACTCTCCAGGGATGGGAAGGAACACAGTAAATTGTCCTTGGGATTAAAATAAACAGCTTTAATACGGATGCAGGTAGTCAGCAAGAAATGCTAAGGGTTGTTGTTATGGGTTTGTGTGGCGCGGTTTTCCTTGGTGGCAGGGGAGGGGGGCTGCAGAGGCGGCCCCTTTAAGAAGCTACTAGAAGGTCCCCTGGCGCCAAAATGTCGGACCCACCTCTGGGAGGGCAGTGACGGTGGTAGCGCCTCTGGGAGAACATATTTAAGAAGGGGAACCGGTAGTGTGGGGGTTGGGAAACCTGAGAGGAACATCTCTGCCGATACTGGAGTCAGTGAAGAAGGAGGGGGAGGAGGGGGCGCCTGAGGAGGCTGATGGCTCTGCAGCCCGTGGTGAGAAGGCAGGCTGTCCCCCTGCAGCCCATGGGGGTGAACGGTGGAGCGGAGGCTCCCGAAGATGGCAGTAACTCCATGGTAAAAACCGCGCTGAAGCAGTGTGAGACTGGAGAGCAGCCCGCAGAAAGGACCCGTGCCAGGGAAGTTTCTGAGGAACTGCAGCCCGCGGAAAGGAACCATGCTGGAGAAGTTCGTGAAGGACTGTCTCCCATGGGAGGGACCCCACGGTGGAGCAGGGGATGAGTGAGGAATCTTCCCCCTGAGGAAAGGAGCGGCAGCGACGATGTGTGGCGAGCTGACTCAACCCCCATCCCCTGTTCCCCTGCGCCGCTGGGGGGAGGAGGTAGAAAGCACCGGGAATGGAGCTGAGCCGGGAAGGCGGGAGGGGTGGGGGGAGGTTGTTCTGATGTTTGGTTTCCCTTCCTAATACCCTTGTGTTTTGTTTTTGATTTGATTTGTAGTCAATTAAATTGATTTTGTTTCTTCCCCAAGTTGAGCCTGTCTCTTGCCCGTGACCATAAGTGGGGAGTGATCCCTCCCAGTCCTTGTCTCAACCCACGAGCCTGCCCTTGTATTTTCTCCTCATCCCAACGTGGCCAGGCAAGGGGGTGGGGGGGTGAGTGAGCGGCATCGTGGTGCTTTGTTACCGGCTGAGCTGACCTGAAACCACGACAGTTGTCAATCCATTTGTACAAAGACCTTGAGAAGCACCATCCACAAGCACTCTTGACAGAAGTTTCCTTCAAGTGCTCTTAATACCCATAGAAAAAGGAACGAAAGGGAGGCCTGATGTGCCCCACACACCTAGACTTCAACGCTTCAGTTCGCTCATAAGTCAGTAATTTTTTTCTTTTTTTATTTAACGTATAAATGCACTTAGAAAGAAAAACTGATCACGTAAGTGTTTACTCAAGAAAATACAATACAGACTAGTCTATCAAGGCAAAATTGCTGAGGCGAATGTAAACCTTCAACCTTTTCATCAAAACAGTCTTTTTCTAAATCTCCAGTTTCTGATGCTGTTCCTCAGGATTTCTTCTGCACAATGTAAAGCTCAAAGTTAGACAACAGAGTGACATGAACATGTCTGCACCATGAAGACACTCATTGTTAGTCTCTCCTACTTAAAAAAATCACCTTCTTTACAACAGCATCGTATTAAACTAGTAACCCATTAAAAAGACGATAAACTGGTGATTTTAACGTTGTCTATCCAGTTATTCTCCAGCATGTTTACAGTCTTCGTATTCCGATATCCCTTTTTTCAATTGCTTCCTCCACATGCAGACTTTTCACCACATTGTCTGAGGCAATGTAATTTCAACATCTTTCCTCTTATCATTGAACATAACAGCCTCTGCCCTCTTATTTCCCTTCTATCCTATTCCAGTATATTTTCTAGCATTTTCCTGCTCTGTGCATAGATCTAGTTCAGTTTAATATTCTCAGCCTTCAGTCATAAAAATCCTTCCAATGGTATTTCTCTCATCAAATGCTGGGAGAAATGAGCCTATCCATTAACACATCCCCTCATTCCGCTACTCATGTTGCATTAAAATTTAATCCCAATGTAAAAGCCAAGTCAAACAAAGCCCATGTCACACTAACCTCTGTGCAAGAGGCATATGAAAATCAAGGAACTCAAGCAAAGGCAGCAGGAGGCCTGTATGGATGAGCAAGAACCTCCTGACAAAACTCAAATATAAAAAGGAAGCATACAAGAGGCTGAAGGAGGGAAGGATGACCCTAGAGAAATAGGAGACACACTGTCTGAGGATGCAGGGAAGGGGCTAGGAAAGCCAAAGCCCATCTGGAGTTGAATCTGGCAATGGATGTTAAGGACAATGAGAACAGCTTTCCACAGGTACATCAGCAGAAAAAAAAAAGACTCAGGAAAACACAAGCCCGTTGCTGAATGGGGCAGGAAACCTGGCAACAAAGTACATGCAGAAGGCTGTGGTACTCACTGCCTTCTTCATCTCAGCCTTTACTGAGAAGACTTACCTTCAGGAATCCCAGGTCCTCCAGACCAGTGGGAAAGCCTAGTGCAAGGAGGATCGCATTAGGGAACATTTAAACAGATCAGGCATATACAAGTGCATGTGATCTGGTGAGATACACACGAGTGCTGAGGAAACTGTCTGCTGTCATTGTGAGGCCACTCTCAATTATCTTTGAAAGGTCCCAGTGATCAGGGGAGGTGCCTGAGGACTAGGAGAAAACAAATGTCACTCCTATCTTCAAGAAGTAGGATCCAGGGAACTACAAGAGAGTCAGCCTCACCTCCAACCCTGGGAAAATAATGGAAGAAAAATTCCTGGAGATCATTTCAAAATATATGATGGACAAAAAGGTGACTGGGAGAAGTCAGTACGGATTTCTGAAAGCAAAGTCATGCCTGACCAACCTGATAGCCTTCTACAATGAGAAGACTGGCTTGGTGGATGAGGGGAGAGCAATGGGTGTTGTTTACCTTGATGTTAGCGAGGTTTTCAATGCTGTATCCCATAAAACCCTTGCTGATGAACTGATGAAGTATGGACCAGATGAATGGACAGTGGACTGCAAACTGCCGGAACTGCCAAGCTCAGAAGGTTGTCATTAGTGGCATGAAGCACAGCTTCAAGCTAATCCACTGGTAGAGTACTCCAGGGTTTGACACTCATCCAACACTTTTAACTGTCTTTGTTAAGGACCTAGATGATGGGTCACACTGTACCCTCAGCAAATTTGCAGGTGATACAAAACTAGGAGGAGTGGTTGATACACCACCTCCATAGGGATCTTGAGACACAGGAGAAATGAGCCAACCTGAGTCTCATGAAGTTCAACAAAGGGAAACACCATGTCCTGCACCTGGGGAGGAAATAAGCCCGGGCACCAATACATGTGAGAGGCCAACAGGCTGCAAAGCAGCTTTGCAGAAAAGGACATGGAGGTCCTGGTGGACAACAAGTTGAATGCAAGTCAGCAATGTACCTTTGCAGCAAAGAATGGCCACAAACTCCTGGGCTGCATTAGGAACAGCACTGCCAGCAGGCCAAGGCAGGTCATCCCTCCTCTCTACTCAGTACTGGTGAGGCAGCTCTGGGGCCCCAGTACAAGAGAGACATGGACATACTGGAGCATGTTTAACTTGCCCTGAATACAATGAAAGGCTTGGAGCATCTAATACACAGGCAGAGGCTGAGAAAGCTGGTACTGTTTAGCTGGGAGGAGAGATGGCTTGGACCTAAAAGTGTACAAATGCTTGATAGGAGGGCATAAAGAAGACAGAGCCAGACTCTTCTCAGCTGTATCCAGTGAAAGGACAAGAGCCAGTGGGCACAAACTGAAATAATGGAAACTCCATTTAAATATAAGAAAATAAAAAACTTGTTCACCGTGAGGGTGGTTGAACACTGGAACAGTTGCCTAGAGAGGCTGTGGAGTCTCTTTCCTTGGAGATACTCAAAACCCAACAGGACAAGGTCCTGAACAACCTGCTGTCCTGGTTTCAGCTGGGATAGAGTTAATTGCCTTCCTAGTAGCTGGTATAGTGCTATGGTTTTGAGTTAGGTATGAGAAGAATGTTGATAACACCCTGATGTTTTCAGTGGTTGCTAAGTAATGTTTAGACTAAAGTCAAGGATTTTTCAGCTTCTGATGCCCAGCCAGCAAGAAGGCTGGAGGGGCACAAGAAGTTGGGAGGGGACACAGTCAGGGCAGCTGACCCAAAGTGGCCAACGGGGTATTCCATACCATGTGACATCACATCTAGTATATAAACTGGGGGGAGTGGGGGTGGGGGGATCACCACTTGGGGACTAACTGGGCATCAATCGGCAGGTGGTGAGCGATTGCATTGTGCATCACTTGTATATTCCAATCCTTTTATTATTACTGTTGTCATTTTATTAGTGTTGTCATTATCATTACTAGTTTCTTCTTTTCTGTTCTATTAAACCATTCTTATCTCAACCCATGTGTTTTACTTCTTTTCCCAATTTTCTCCCCTATGGCGCTGGGCGGGGGGGAAGTGAGTGAGCAGTTGCATGGTGCTTAGTTGCTAGCTGGGGTTAAACCATGACAGCTGCTCTACTTGACTCTGCTTTGAGCAGTGGCTTTAGACCAGATGATCTCCAGAAGTCCCCTCCAATGCCCCAGCAATTCTATGACCCTGTGAAAACTCACGTATTCAAGTTGGATTGGACTGAATTACTTTAAATGGATTTCTGTCTAATGGATCAGCAACATGTTCAGTGCTAACAACTAGGTCTTAAAGATTACCAGAGTATCAAGAGCTTGGTTCAGGTAGAATTGCATTAACAGTACAAATATTTTCCAAAGTAGTAACTTATGAAACTCAGAAAAATACACTGTTACTACTGGGAATTTAATTTTTTACTGAAGGTACGTAGTCAGATACCTGAGAACAGGAAAATTTGTCAACAATTTAAGGGCAAACCAAATTTTTCACAAAAAAGATTTCGTATCATCCGAAAACTGACAACAAAGTCTTGCTTGCTGAGAAGAGACATTTTAGCTGCCCCAAACCCAAGTCTGATAGGCACAAATGCAAATACTCAATTTGGAGTGCCTTATACCACACTGAAATTTGGCAGGAATGCAAGCAAGATCTTTGCCTTTTTTCCTCTCTAAGGAAAAAGGTTCTAACTACACGAGAACTAAAAGGGAAACCAGTTTCACCAAATAAAAAGATTGTAATTGCCTAAGTGGAATAGCTGCAGTAATTAAAAACATGTTAATGCCCTTTAGCTGTTCAGTTGGACTGTGTCAAGACCAGTTTTTAAAAAACCTGTACCGGGATCCTCTAAAGAGAATCTAGGACCACCTAACATGAGTGAGATACTGCCCAGAAGCCATAGCTCCTCCTGCCCAAAAGCCTAGGTGTTTGCTCTTCCGTAGCTTCTAGCTTTTTGTTGTATGGTCAGAAACACTGTTTTAACTACTCTTTTCCTGCTCTATGCAAGAGGACAAACTATAATTTTCAAATGCAAGACTAGCAATACCATCTCAATATACACCCCTGGTACACACCTGAAAATAAAGTAGAAAAACTAACAGATTTTCTCAGAAGATCAATACAAATACACACTAAATATGGATTAACACTGCTATGCAGCCGTATTTCAAAAGAAGCTTCGAACTCAACAGAAGCACAATAATAAAGGTTACGCAAACGTTAAACATCACAGAAGTATGTGGGAATGATTTGGATTGACAAAATCAAGTACTGAACAAAAGATAAAGCCGTTATCTTAAAAGAATACTAAATCAGGTAAGAGCACTCCAGTTTCTGTCATGAATACTGACATTGAGCTATATGCTAGTATGCACAGTAATTATACTTTCAATGCCTTACCAATCAATAAGATAGATGTCTGGAGTTAAATTATTTTTTTTGAAGTGAGCAAATAACTTTGGCAGATTTTCTTCAAAGAATACCTCAAATGCGGCAAAGTAAGTCAACATCTGGGAAAATACAATAGGGAGAAAAAAGCAGTTAGCTGTATTAATGGGTTTAAATGTATTATCTGTTGTTAGATTAATGCTCTTCAAAAACAGGATCACACGAGTTACATGATACAGTAAAGAGCTAAACATTTACATTAAGGACAGCATCTGCAAGCACATAGAGTTTAAGATCCACACTATATATTATTCTCATAATAAACAATAAAATTACTGGTTTGGGTCTTAGCTAGCTTCCTTTGGAAAGAAAAATACCAGCAGGACGTAAGTTATTTGCTGATTTCTCAAAAGAATTATGATAACAGAATGGTGCTTTATGCTTGTGGCAGTAATTTAATATTACACTGAATAAAATCCAAGGCCCAATGGATTATAAAATGGAATAAGAAACTAAAATATTTTAATAGTCCATAGCAAGAGTGAAGCATCCAGTTGGCTCCAATCATAAATGATATTCTAATACCAAAGCTTCTTTTATACCATGTATTTTAAAATAGGGTAATAGTCTTTCTATTGCAAAGAGGGAGAGACAAAGTTCACACAAGAAAGCCAAAGACAAAAACACCTATGGAAGGGAAACAGATTGTAACTCCCATCTGATACCCTTGAATTGTACTGCTTTTAACATTAAGACTTTCATGTTATTTTAAAATTTGAATATTTAGGCCAAATTTCGTAACAGAGGGCACAGAAAAAGAAAATCTTCCAATCCAAGTAAGACTTAAAAACAAAAGGCTTTTTAGCTCCCCTGCTCCCTGCTCTCTTAAAATTATAGGGAGAAAAGTTAAGCAGAGTCCTTGAATGACTCAGTAATTTTAATTACAATATCCCCATAAAAACACTAAAGAATGGCTGTGATTTCCTCAAAGTATGAGTTGTATCAGCATGCTTCTCCCCAAAACACCATGACAGTAAAGGGAAAAGAGGAGCCTTTTGTACGAAATCCTTTTAAAGGATGACAGATTTGTTCCCAGGTTTTTTAATGTCCTTACAGAAATTTTTCCCATTTCATCTGAATGAAGTGACAACATAGCGAACTACCTTCATTAGCAGCAGCAAATAAAAAACAGAGCCTGGTAGTCAGTAAGAGTATAAGCCTTAAAAAGCCAATCAATAGGTGGGTGTACGCTACAGAAACAGCCATAAAAAGTTAATGTAAATCCTCTGAACCATCAGTTACTGAGAAACAGCTTCATGGCAAACATGACATCAGAAATCTAGAAAGCCACTTTAGAGAACTGTACAACTGAAACAGCTTCCCAACATAGATTTTTAAATGCAAGAAATCCAAGCATCATGAGATTTGTGAGTATAAAGAAGGAAGCAAGTAATGCAACAGACAGTCCTATTTCCACAATGATTTGTTTACATGCTAGCAGCACAGTAAGAGAGTTCTACTAAACTGCTGCAAAAGTACTTTAGAGAAGGGACCTTACACAACTGCTACAGTCACATCTACTGATAGTAATGCAGGCAGCCCTATTAGAAATGCAATAGCAGTTCAGGTATTTATCTCAATCAAATCAACATTCAACAAGACATTTACTTAGTAGTAATTAAAAAAAAAAATTCTAGTTTTATGAAACTGTAACCAACAAAAGAAATCAAGACAAATTGGTTTAAATTACTATCACTTCCACAACTAATTTATGCTGGGTTTATTTTTTTTTTAATTTATTATATGTTAAGACAAATCAGCATTTGGTTATTAAGCTGTAAAACTGACACAAAAAGATGAGGGTAGACAGCAGATCAGTATATTAACCACAGGAAGCCAAAACTGTCTCACTTTATGCCTCACTACTTTGTTTGAAATATTAGGTACAAAGTTTTCCTTGTGCTGTGAATCATGGTTTTGTAATTTCATGATAAGTTAATATTCTTTCATGTATCAACATCACTACTCTTCTGCAAGCATTCCTTTATCATGAAGCATCTGTTTAGCCAGGCTAACAGAACTAAATGGCACTATCCAAGAGCATACCAAAAAACACTATTTCAGCTTAGAAAAAAAGTCTTATTATAGCAAATTTAATTCCAAAATCATCCTCACAAGAAGCGTATTTACACACTGAATGCATGACCATGTCTTCTTTTTCCAAGTACAGTAAAGGAGATGACTGATACTGCTTCTAGCAATGCTATCTGCACTGTGGTACATCTCCGCATGGGCATTTACAACTGATGAGTTTCAGGGACTGCAACAGGGAATTACATACTGCTTTTCCAGCAGGAAATACTGATAGGATCCCTAGTGTCCTACTGTTTAAGTAACAAAAGTGATTGTTGTTGATGTCATCCATTCCCTTTCTTTATTTCTCCCATCTGAACTCTTGAGAAGCGGATCCTATTTTCATAGTGTTAAAAGGTAAATAAGTGAGAGAGAAATACAGAATGCCATCTATTTTACAAAAAAAACCCAAAACAAACAAACAAAAAAAACCCAAAAAACCAACCAACAAAACTTTTAAAGTAAATTAAAAACACATTTCAGGAGATGTGTCTTATTTTGCTATGGTACACAAGTAGTCCAGTGCACAAGCTAACAAGGAATTTTAGAGACTCTAGAGAGAATTTGGCAACCAGCTCCCACTGAAAATTGGAGGGGTCTGCTCATGTGATTCCCCCAGGCTCCTTTTCAAACACAGCTGCTACAATAAGAGATGGGAAACCTGGTTCTCCCTGCAACAGTCTATTTTTAGCAACCTATCAGTTTGGGATAAAAAGCACCTTCAAGACACTTCTAATATTAAGGTGTTTTCAGCTTTCAACTACAGCGCTCAATTTGAAAAATACCTATGATAATATTCTCTTAACTATTCTCTGAGCATCATAAACTGCAGTTGAACAATTTCATTCACTTTCCAGTTCAAAAAGGTTACAGGGGTAGGTTTTGGCTTGGTTAGGTTTTGTTTGCGGGGGTGTGCACATGCACACATGTGTGTTGGCGTTTTTTTGTTTATCAAGCATGTTGCTTTAAAATTAATTCCGACTGACTTTCCAAGCTACTGAGCCCATCAATTTTTTTTTTTTTTTAAACTTTCCCCACACATATCTACAACACGTAGATTACAGTTTTCTTGCATACTTACAAGGCCATGGTCCACACGGAAAAATGCCATCTGACAGGGTTTATTTAGAAGGTTAGAAAAAGCAATGAAGGCATCTGCAGTATCCAAGTTCAAGATCAATACTGCTGCTATGAATGACATGCCCTGTACCTGAAGAAAGGAGAAGTGTTACCATTCAGCAATAACTGCATTCTTCAAAGAATACTGCCTCATTTTGTCCTTGTAATCACTAGTGTTTAATGCACTTGCTGAGCTGCTGAATTTTGCAAAACGTTCAGAAAGAAAGGATTTTTTTAACCCACGTGACCCTTTGGTATTGAATGTTCAGAGCACAGAAGCTAATAATCCCCATGTTGCTTCCCTTCAAAGACTCTAAGACAGGCTAGGATGACAGCACTTTCAAATATGCAGAAAATTTTTTTGAAAAATAAGCTATTTGTCAGTAATTCCTCTTCTCCTAGGGATGGATCACAGATACCCTTATTTGTGGAAAGCTGGACTAGGACACTGGAGACAAAGCCTGCTCTTTCCTTTTTCAGTCAATTACCAGCAGCTACAGACAACTGCAAACTGCAATGACTCATTTGACAAGCAGTAGCAATTTAAGATTAAGCTTGTTTCATTTACCATAAGCTCATGATGCTGTTGCATTTTTCTACAAAGTATGCTATGGAATCAATGCTGAATCTAGGCAAATCTTACTCACTCAGAGGGTGTAGCACTGCCATTGTAGAGTCACACGGACCAAGGTGTGACAGTCCTTCCTGCAAACCTGAGGAACAAGCTCCTTCCCAACACAACAACAGGTTCCATGCCAAATGAAGCACACCACCTGATCTGCCCTTCTTCTAGTTTCCCAGCAGTCACGCTCGGCAGTTTTTGCCAAGACGCGTACTACTCACAGAATAGGAACATTATCTATCTACATTTGCCTTCTCTAAAACAACTGCTCCCAAATAAAGAATAAGCTCCTATATATATATATCCCTGCTCTGGGAAAAAAAGACTAAATGAAGTATCTGAAATCCACTCAGTCCTCTCATAATCACTACTTCAAATACTTTGAGGGAGCTCATGTAGCCTCAATGGCCATTGCTTTAAAAACTGTTCCGGAAGCTCACAGTGCTAAGGCACAGAAATGCCTACCAAGTAGAGCAAGAGACTCAACAGAAGAGTCTCAGTAAGATTGCCGTTAAGAACAGTATGTACTTCGAAGGACCAATTTAACTACATCTTCTCTTTTGACTCCAATTTTCAAGCACTACAAAGATGTACTTTTGAGTATTCCAATTACTTAACCTGTTAAAAAGCTTAAACGTAGCAGCAGAACCATTATATACGCTTCTCAAGCGTGTACTGGAATAGACAAAAGCATGTAGAAACCCCCCAAGTATTCAAAAATCATTTAATACTGGTCTACAAAGGACCGATTAACACAATCCTCCCTCCCTCTACTTCTTCCTCCCCACCCCTGAAAAAAAGAATTCTTCACTTACATAGCCCACATCAGGTCTGTAACAAGTATAGGCTCCTAAAATACTGTGCAACGTGTCATGGTAAGGACCACCCTATAATTAAACCAAAACAAGACAATACATCTGAGTATTTAACACACATGTTAAAAATCCTCCAGTACTACAGACAGCATCTATTACTTCTGATGAAGAACGAATTATTTCCCCACGCAGCTTTGAACAGCCCTAAGTCTTGCAAAGTAATTTTGCCTTTAAAAGCATGAAACAGCCCTCCATACCCTATTTATTACAAATGCATACAGTTCATCCAATACATCAATTACAAATTAAATTCTCATACAAGAGGAATGTAAGCCTAAGACATTCCTTATAGCTTAGCAGCACTTTGACAGTAGTGCCAAGAAAGCAGAAAATAGTCAACAGCAATATGCCATAGCACACACAGAGCATATCAAGAATGACATGTATAGCTAAAAAGAATTTCACGCTGTTGGCTATTAACAGCTGCCATATCTTATACTAAGTACTGTAACTGGCTGACAATTTCCAAAGGGAAAAGTTTTTCATGCAAAAATAATGATTTATCACAACCTAACTTTTTACAGGGCTGCTGAAATTTCTGTATAGGACAAAATAACTGGTTAAAACGAGCCGTTAAAGCACACCAAAAACATTTAAGTTAAATTGGTTGTGCATGGAACCAAAAAAAGGCCACCAAATCTTTCTTGCTTGAGCTGTGCTCTCTCTCACTTATCGTGTATTTGCATCCCAGCAGTGTTGATGCAGACTTGGAAACACTCACTTGCATCACTTCATCAGACATAAACCAGCATGAACTAGGCTAGATCTTTATTAGTCAACAGATTGGTTTTTTTGCCTCTTCCAAATCTGTAGTACCTTGAAGTTACTCTTTTCTAGACTATTTATGGTTTTCCAAAATCTTTAGGAACTCGTTCCTCTCAAGATGTCTACTCCTTCAGATTTGAACTCAATGGGCTGTTTCAACCAAGGGATAGGCAAGATTATGTAAACTTAATTTCTCTGAGAAGTCAAGACAAAAGTTAACATTGCTTACTTGCTGGAATATACAGAGATTAGGAAATGTTCTTGAGATATCCAGTTTTATTAACTCCAAGCTTGCTTCTCTGTCAGCTGCAGAAAATCCAGCGTCTACAAAAGCCAAAGTTACTGCTTTTATTACATGGATCAGTGTACATTCTTTTTTTTTTTTTTTTCTCCTAGTGACTTTTGCACAGTTCATTTATTTTGATGCAAGCACTAGGGAATAAGGGTATAGACAGGACAACTCCCTGAATTCAGCACACAGGCTAAGAAGCAAGTATGTCCTGACTCAAAGCAACCCTACAGTGCACATTGACCCTCAATAAGTTTTGAAACAATGGGGGGAAAGACGCAGGGCAAGGCAGGCCAGGCGCTTTACTAGTATCTGCTGACAAATCATTACACAGACACAAGCCTGTTAACTTGTGACCCCTCAGCCGCAGCAAGGCTTCCCAGTGGCTCCTGAAGTAGCTGCCTCTGTGGAAAGGTTGTGGTGGGACAAAGAAGTCCTACTACAGCAGCATTTGATGGACGCCACCTATCTCTACTACTGTCAGATCTCCTTCCAGAATCATGTTTATTTACTCTTTGTATGTGTTGTCAAAAATCATGGACACTGCAACACACCCTCCATAACTGAAATGGATTTCATACAAAGTAACTATTTCTAAAGTATTAGTTTCCTTTGTGATATCAGAAAGTTTTATTTTTGTCTGTCCTGGTAAGTACAGCTGGGAATTAATTAACTACAGCTACTTACTGAACAATCAAAAAACAAGAGCTGTCACTAGCCAATGCTTACACCAGTCACATGAGCATCTACACTCTAGAAAACAAAGTACAAGAGGAAGCTGGAAACATACTAGATGTCATCTTATTTAAGATGCAGACAATCTTAAGAGAACAAAGTAGGGGATTTCCAATCAAAAATATTTTTCTACTGATAAATGCCAGTATGTTCGTTCTCCTTTTTCTGGTCAGCATAATGACTTACCAAAGGCAATTTCAAGCACGTGCACGTAGTTTTATACTCTCCCAAAACCAGACAACTCCTCCAATCAATTAGCAAACTCAAACCACTTTGTCTGCAAAAATAAATTGCTGCTCTCTGAAACACACCCAAGAGATGGGCTCAAAGCTGCAATAAGGGACTAAAATGCCTTTTTCTGCTATAACTTGAGTTTCAATTCCAAAACTACAGATGCAGCAAAGTATTTTAGTGTTGCAATTCAAATTATAATCCCTGAACTTTCCTAGTTTTCCTACAAGTTGTCATCAAGTAAGAACTGTACCTAGAGATAGTTTATAAAGAAAAATGAACAAGTGTGTTTTGTAAGAGAACAGAGATTCATTGAGAAGAAAGAATACATCTATTTCTTGCTTCCACAAAGTTTTCTTTTTACCAGATACATCTTTATAGATGAATTTTTTTGTTTAAAGTCTGCTATTTCATTTTAAGGAACAATTTTACAAATCTCTTTTTCTATAACACAGCATAAAATCATTCATGAAAATCATTTATGAAAAGCATACCTTCACACTCTACTTCAGCCGCTCCCGTGCTAAGTGATCGCCATTTCTCTTTGGCACGAGCCAAGCAAATATCGTACAGTTCTGGAAAAAGAAACAAGGAGAAAACCAAGTCCACTATTTGTATATGCTCATGTCCACTGTAAGGTACTAACTACCTACCAGATGAGCAATGCTGCCCCAGTCATTACAAGTAAGAGTATCTCTAACATAGTAGTTGAACTTTTAAGTAGGTTATGGTTCTGAAAGACTTGTTCCATTGACCTGTAACTTAAAATTAAGTGAAAAAAAAAGGCAATCTAGGCACAAGTTGCATTTTGTGTTCAACCATTTACTTTTCTTACAGACCACTGATGTTCAAAATTACAGTCTGATTGGATAATTGGGGTATGTCTAGAAAATTCCATGTAAGAACTACACCTAAGGTAACTAAGCCAAGCACAGAAAAGCAGCACAATACAGCAGAGGCACACGCAGCCTACCACATTTCCATGTTGGAATTGATTACATATGTTAGTTTTTCAGAGCTGTGTTTTTCTGTACTCTGTAGCTGTACGCTATTTCTGTTTTCACACACACACATAAACAAAAGTACAAATTTTCCCAAGGGTCTCTTAGCCTCTCACAAACTTAATGTCCTTCTCTGAATCAAAGGAAGTACACTATATGCGTACTCACAGGCATTACAAAATTAACAACAATCCTAAGTTTCAAAAAGAAAAAAAAAACTTGAGTCATTAATTCTAACCATTTCCATCTAACATCAAAGCAAGACACATGACAGCAATAATCAGAAACAATTCACAGCAGCAGTCCTAGAGCAGCTACAAGATTAAAAGAGACTGTATTTTTGAACAAAACATGTCAAAGCACCACAAAAAAGAGCATAACTAGATAACATCTCACACCCACACCTCAGGTTCTGATACACCCTAATAAATACAAGACTGTCCCCTTACTACTTCTCTTTGTAAGACAATGTAGACAAAACAACAGTCTCACCATGGGTGATGTTTAACTCGTTGCCAATTGCCAAGCTCCAGACTTTGCCTCTCACACTTGGTGGAATGCCCTGCCACCATAGCTCTCGAACTTTACGGGAACACCACCTGTTTAAAGTAAAACAGATTATTCTAAGAAATATTCCATGCCAGCTGAATTGTAAATGTGTCCTCCTACCACTACTGAAGGGATCCAAACCAAAATGAGCACGAACAGGCCAAGAAGCCAAACACGATTTGCACATACCTATTCTTTAGTACTATTTTGCTTTGAACTGTAAAGGAAAGCTTACTTCCTTCCAAGTTAATGGCTTATTTTGACAGAAGCACTGCAATCACATCCGTTATCTGCAACCACACTTGACCAGCAAGAATTGTAGGGGACTGAAATAAACAAATGAAAAGGAAAACCCTATCTATGCCACTGCCTATGCTGGCCATCTCCATGTAAGGTATACAGAAACAAGTTATGGAAGTCTACCCTCTCTCCTCTGTCATCATCCTGCTGTGCAAGTGAGACATGCAGTTTCCCACCCAGCTTTGCAGCTCTAACCATCCAGAAAAATGCACGAAGATGTAACAAGTAATAACTTTTAGGTGGGAGCATGAAAGACATTTTAACAGAACACATGCTTTGAAATGGCTGCAGCTAATGTTCATCAATCTGAGAGCCCAGAAGGAAGAATAGAATAGCACCTAAGCACCAACGAAAGTTTGTGGTAGTGACAAAAACCACAACAATCCATTTATCTAGAAGCAGATTCTGAACTAAAATGTAAAATAGTGAATATATTGTGGAACTTCTGGATTTAGAAACCAGTACAGGAGAAGGTGTCCTTATTTTTACAGCAGCCGTAACAGATGCATCTTCAAATACTAAAGACAGACATGTCAATCTACAATTTTCTTATACTTAATTTATTACTTCAGTTCTCCAGAAATGCAATTTCCAACAAATTCTATCCATATTTTTAACATATATTCTCAGGACAACTGAGTTCCATGATTAAGCAAATTTCAATTGTGAATGCTGTGGAGGTTGGTTTATGTTGTTGTTGTTGTAGTTATATTGGGAGTGGGGCGGGGCTAGTTTTTTTTAGATGACTAGCAAGTCCATGAAAAACAGTGAAGGTAGCTTACCAGTTGCCTGTGCTGTGTCTTTGTAGGGAATCTTTTAGCTTTTAATATTTTTTTTTTTAAATAACTTTTTCCCTACTTCTCTTTTCCATCACTTGATTATCCCAGCAGGTATACCACTCTGTAATTAAAGAGTCTTCATAACACTATATGCGTACTTCAATCTACATCTGATATTATAACATCAACAGGTCAAGTAGCCAAGGAAAGCTCATTTCTGATAAATGCATTGTAGTCAAGCATTATGCTTTCTGCTTTTACATTCTCTACCACAGATCACTTCTCAGTGTTTCACAGTTTCTGAATATCCTGAACCTCCATGAAAGACAAATAATAAGAATTAGAACTGCATCACTTCAGCCACCCTGCAGAAATAATGAAATGTATGTTGCTCATTTTCTTTGTAGCTGTCCAAAAGTGACTTTCAAAAAAAAGCTTCCAAGATAATTTAAAATTATACTTGCTAACTTTGTAACTTCTCTTCAGGATACAGACTCAGCAATTTTAATTAAAACTCAGTATAACATACTGTCTTACATAGTTTCCCAGTTGGGCAAGATTTCATTGTTCCAAGTTAAAACAGCATTGCCGATGCTGTCTTCCAGTTTACAGCGTTCTTCCAGTTGTTTCTTTCTCTTCTGGGCTTCTTTAAGCTCTGCAGAAAAGCAATTTCCTTTTTAAGTTAATGAAACCAGAAACCATATATACAGAGTTAGCTAGTCATGGCCATACAGCCATGTAAAAGCACACTGTATTCACCTAAACGTACAGTGGACTGTTGAAATTCTAAAAATTTCCCAGACACACAGCAAGCTAAGCAGTGATGCCAATGTGAATAAAGAACAAAGTGGAACTATGCATAAGGCTCATTTTCAATGGATGGGACAAAGGGAGTTGGATAATATCGGGCTCCTTTGACCCTTCAAATCTAACCACATTAGTAACTTTGAATTAGCATCTCTGACAGCCAACAGTCCCACCTAGTAGGCCAGGTCAGAGTATTTCCTAATAAAGCCCCACCCCCTTTTTTATGACAGACTCAAAAATACAGGCTAGAATAACACAAATTTTGTATTTTGTTTTCACTCTTACGTGTTGTATTCCTAAATTATGATTTAGATATATTGTCAGGAAATCACAAGAGCCACATTTTTGATGCTTCTTAGCATATGGTTAATCTAAATATCATACATCACAATATTTATCTACTGAAAACCTTCAGTTCATAAAAAAGAAAACATTTTTCATGTTTAAATACATTTTACATTTTTGCATTATCACTTAGTATTTCTTCTTGCATCATCAACTACTATTTTTTCCACTGGCAAATTTATTAGACATGCAATTTAACAAATGCAGGCAGACAATCTTTATAGCAGCACAGTGGAAATACAGGACATGTGCATGTGCACACACACTGTTTACAATATGGGAAGGTACTGACCTGGCAAGGAAAACTAACTGAAGAACAGCAGTACCATGGAAGAAGGTCTTTGGAATGAACACACACAACATGATGGGTCCACTTTAAAGCCCAGCAGAAGCTGCGCTTGAACAGAACCGTACCAACTGCTTCATAATATTTTCAGTTTTGATACGAACTCTTTGTAAGCCTGCCTAAGTCATAGAATCATTTAGGTTGGAAAAGACCTTTGAGATCATCGAGTCCAACCATCAACCATGCCCACTAAACCATGTCCTGAAGTGCCCTGTCTACATGCTTTTTGAATACCTCCAGGGATGGTGACTCCACCATTTCCCTGGGCAGCCTGTTCCAATGCCTGACAACCCTTTCAGTAAAGACATTTTTCCTAATACCCAATCTAAACCTCCCCTGCTGCAACTTGAGGCCATTTCCTCTTGTCCTATCACCAGCCACCTGACAGAAGAGACCAGCACCCACCTCACTACAACCTCCTTTCAGGTAGTTGTAGAGAGCGATGAGGTTTCCCCTCAGCCTCCTTTTCTCCAGGCTAAACAACCCCAGTTCCCTCAGCCGCTCCTTGTAAGACTTGGGCTCCAGGCCCCTCATCAGTTTCGTTGCCCTTCTCTGGACACGCTCCAGCACCTCCATGTCTTTCCTGTAGTGAGGGGCCCAAAACTGAACACCGTACTTAAGGTGCGGCCTCACCAGTGCTGAGTACAGGGGGAAATGCAGGCTTTGAATTTTTCTCTAAATGAAAAGAGGGTGTTTACACTCTGATTTCCTGACCTCTACAAAATAAAACACTCTTCAAAGCTGTTCATCTGGAGTGGCTTTAGGGAAAATGGGTTTTGTCAGGGTATTTATCTGGACAGAATGATATACTCCAGTCCAGTGAAGACAGCACAAACACATGGCCCGTTGCCCAATCTGAGCATCATCCCATCCCTGTGTGCAAAGAAAGAACAGAGAAACTCCTTTGGACTACTACACATTAAGTAGATATACTAACGTGGGAGTCACATGAAGTTAGAACTTCAGTGGTAGGTGTATGATGATGTACAAGAGGATATTTTTATTAACTTGTCAACTGCAGAAAGCAAGCAAGTCCTCTGTTCATATCACTTTTCCACTGTTTCATATGGCTTAGGGGTCTGGCCAGCTAGAAAAAAAATATTTCCAGTAGCTCTCACTGGACACAAAACTTCTATGAATTCAAATTTCCCATTATTGCAATGTTTGTTTTTAATTAGAAAACCCAGATGGTCAAAACACATCAGCAGAAGGAAACCACTACTGTCAACTCTACCTGACGTGCATGGTACAGTGTTACTGAGACACTTCGGTGAACAATATCAGACAAGAAATTATGAGCAAAACCTTGGGAAAGTTGTAAATTTTAAGTGGGAGACAGATTATCAAATACACTTAACTACATACATTTTCCTATGTGGAAAATTATCTATTTATGTACTACAGCCTGAACAAGTTGTTCCCAACCTGAAACTATCAAATACCCTGTAGTTATCTAAATAAACCTAGTCTTCACGAATTTGACTGATAATCTACTTCAATATATTAGTAAATTTTTAAACCAACAAACAGATGCCACTCAGTTATTTAAGGGTTACAAATTAAAAAATTCTTTCCTGCTGGATTCTAGGATTGTTTTCTTTTTCAGGTTGGGGTGGGGCTTTGTAATGGAACTACCTTTGCTCCTCTCTCTTCTCTGGATTGATTCTTCTTTGAGGGGAGGTACAGATCCCTCACGTTACAGTGCAACAGACTGACAGAAGTGCATTTCAGGTTTAGAAATACCCCTTAACTTTACTTCTCTCCTCTGAAGACAAGAAATTCCATCACCTCTTTTTTTTGCTTGAACCACCATTTCTTCGTACTGTTGTCGGTGTTTCTGAGCTTCTTCTGCTGGTTTTGCAGGGAGGTTCCTTAAATTAAAAAAAAAAAAAATTAAAAAAATCAGTATTTAAAGTCGGCATGCCTCTAAAGAAAATTCTAGACACTTCTAAAAGAAAAGCATATACTGCTTCTTGTCAAAATATTCGATCAAAGAGTAGAGCCTTGGAAAGAATTTTTTTTGCCTGAGTCAGCAGAAGAGAAGGAAAGAACACTGACCAGCTACGACTACTTTTATACACAAAATATGCTGAGTAATTTCCTTATGTTTGTTAATTTCAGCATTTTTATTATTAAACCAGCTGAAACCACAGGCTGATCTTCATAAATAAAGGGAATATACTGGTATATACCAAGCTGGTAGTTTAGATTTAAACTGATCTCTACAAATAAGATGCAAGACCGTATCTTCTTTTACTGTGCACCTCATTTAAGAATTACATCCACAACTTTCTTTACCCATGCAGTAATGACTCCCTACACCAGCTTACTTTTCCCTCTGCTCTTCGAGGCCCCATTTCTATTTTAAAGGCTTAACTCCTCCCCCTCGCTTCTACAGCAACAAGTGGCACTGGAGTCATCCTCTATATTCTCCAGTTATCAATACCAACACAGCCATTTTGATTTGTGATTAAAGCCCGGACTGGTAACATCTCTGCCATACAAATACACATGCTAATATGTCAGACCACATTAAATTTAAGTTAATTATGTTTGTAATTAACATAACTACTACATATCTCGTACAACTACAGGATCACCAGAACATCAGAACAGGAAATGATGATAAGTATTTTGTTCTTCTGTATTGCAGAACACTGTATTGTACTCCTAGGACAGTTTTTATCTTTGGTTAATAAAAAAGATATGCAAAAATTCACTTTCACATTCCTGTAAGGTGTCACACATAAGGCAGCTGCTAGCCATCAACACAGTCACCATTAATAGTGGTTATGCTTTACTATTTACATCATCATATTACCTGTAAAGTATGCATAGCCATGTGATACATGCCAATGAATATTTTTAGAATCAGGATTTTAACAAGAACAAGAAAAGTGGATTTTCACATTATTGTCATTATTAACCACAGAGGACAACCTACTCTTTTCCAATTTCATTTCTGTAAATTGACCAGCATCTTTTTTAAATCCAAGTCTTTAGAAATGGTGTAAGTTGAGTAGAGTTTGGAAAGGAAAAACCAGATGAAACAATGCAAGTTCTCCTAGCTTAAATTCCACCACTTAGATTATTTGTCCTGTCTCTTAACAACATCACCATACCTGTGAGATGATGTTTAGTATCTATTAAGATTCAGCTAACACTTTTTCCAGTTAAAGCTAGAGGGACTATGGAATACTTACTGATTTTTGCTAGAAAGTTTTATCTAAACCCTACAAGTGAGTACAAAATCAAGAGCAGGCATTTTGGAAAAAATCTCACTGCACTTTTCTTCCAGAAGTCTTAAATCTTTTTGTCATAGGAAATAAAAAAAAAATTACTTAAAGCCTAATAGGAAAAAAAAAATAGTATGCAAACTGTAAGTAAACAATTAAAAAAGATTCTCTAGAAAGATTCATCAGAGGACAGCACTGTCCAGAGCAGTTTTCCCTAATAGACAAAAAAAATGATGATTCAGTTGTTTAGAATCTTAAAAATACCTTTTCTGCTAGAAGTTACTCAGTCTATCAACAGTAGGAAAGAAAGCAAAATCTGAATGTTATCCTGTAGCGTAAAACTAATTCAATCTATCTGAACACTGTACTTCTCAGTTTATCTCACATAAAGAATGATTTTTAACAGACAGGTTTTAGATACAACAAATAAGCTAGTACGTATTGTTTCCAGCTGTACACAATAAAACCTGCTCGAACAAATAATTACTCTTACATTGTTCTAGATGTCCCAAGCAGTCTTGTTACATAGTCTACCAGTCAAGCCAAAAAAGTGTCTTAAATAACCCTACAACTAGACTACTTTGTGTGAAGAATGCTCATATGAGATTTGTTGATGAAAACACAGACCTATGTTATGCCAGCTCTTTACACCGATGCACAGCTATATTAAAAACGCAGACACCATGCCTGTAAAGCTGGGTACCATTCATAAATTCACTAAACATGACTGAATTTGTGTAATTCAAGAGCAAACCATGGTAAAGCAGTTGTCAGTAAATTGTTACTGGCAGTCTGCACATGCAAGAATCTCCTTGCAGTAAAAGAAGAGTGAAACAACTTATCAAGTACTTGACAACCTTTAAAATGTGATGCTGAACCCACTGCAGAACAATCATTAAATTGTTTCACTACTTACGGAGGTGTGGTCTTTCTCTACCTAAACAGAACACTGTATCCTTGCTTCTCCATTTCTTTGGCATATACCAGCTTCATTTTTATGCTTATGTTCTCTCAGGGAAAATAAAAATCCCTTATTTGTGTTTAGAAGGTAGAATTAATCAAAACTAGAATTGTACTCTCCTAATTACCTCCTTTCACACAAAGCCATTGTTTTTATTATAAAACAGTTACTTTTGAATAATTTTTCTCATAATCATCCCACTTTCATATTTGCTCGCCTGAAAAAAAAAAATCTACTTTAAATTTTAAATCATCTGTTTATGTTAGAGTAATCAAATACACACAGTAAGAAAAGCTTTGCTAGCCTAATTTTAAAGAGACCCTTACTGTGATACTACCAAAAACTTACGCTGGTCTGTCCTCTAAAATAAGTGCTGTAGTGGAGAGTGGTTCAAAATCAAGATTCTTCCTCACATTCTGTTTAGGAGAGAGTGGTCTGTGAGCTCGTCCAGTTTTTTCTTCATATTCCTAGAGAAGAAAAAGACAGGGCAAGTTACAAGAGTGGAGAACACCAAGATGATGCACCTAAGAATTTAAAAAGGGTCTACAGAAGTCTTCAAGATAATGCTTTCACATCTCTGCCCAACTGCAGTTCCTTTAAAGCTTTTCAATTAGAGGAACCTCAGAACTGAAAACTGTTAAAATTTATGTTCAGGAGTGAATTTTGATTTTTTTTTTCCATTCCATTTGTAGAAGCATCTTAAATTCCTCTGACTGACAGACACACTGCTAAGAATCAGCTTACAAGCAGCAGATACTAGCTGAGGTACAAAATAAGCCC
>VYZV01036234.1:0-13366 GCA_013401275.1 Pandion haliaetus | reverse complement strand
TCCTTGTAAAGTGCTTACCTGTGTATAAAAAGCATTGTGTGCCATGAGCAGACAGCTAAGGTACTTTGACTAGTGTTAACTCACCTTGGCAGAGCCCCACGACAGAGAAAATAGAGTTTATATGCAGGCTGTGCAAACTGAGCAGGGAAGACAGTAAAATAATGTGGTGAGCTATTGAATATCTTAATTCTATTTGGAAGTAAGATTAATCTGTGCCTTTTCCTCTCCCAGGCCCGCGCTGGAATCATTAGCACTGTAGAGGTTCTAAAAGTCATGGAAGCTTTTGTGAATGAGCCCAATTATACTGTGTGGAGCGACCTCAGCTGTAACCTGGGGATTCTTTCAACTCTCTTGTCCCACACAGACTTCTATGAGGAAAGCCAGTTGTTCGTGAAAGATGTCTTTTCACCAATAGGGGAGAGACTGGGATGGGACCCCAAACCTGGAGAGGGTAGGAAACTTATGCTGTGAAATCCAGTAGTGGGTTTGGAAAGCTCATGTGTAAATAAGCCGTCAAGATTTTGGGAAAGGGGAGAGAAGGGAGGAAGAGGAGTCTGAAGTAGGCATTCAGGGGTATTTTTGTACTTAAAACCAGACAGACAAACACAAAACCCCCAAACAACCCTCTGTTATCAGGCACAAGTTAAAATGGTAAAACTTTTCCCTACCTGGTCACTGACTGATAAAAATTCTCTGATTTAGCTTTGCATCTATTGGAGTGCATGAAACTTATTAGACTACAAGGTTGGAAAGCCATGTACATGCATGCTTACTTGTCCTAGTCAGTCCTGCTGTGGACACAGATGGTTAATATTAGACTTAGCTCAGGTTACAGGCCTAGCCTGTTGTGTTTGGGCCAGAATCATCTTCTAACCCTCTTGCCGTAAAAAAAAAAACCCAATGTATTCTCCAGCTGGCACCAAGGAGGGTGAGAAAAGGCCTAGTTTCTTTAGAATNNTAGTTTCTTTAGAATATGCTGAAGCATGTGGAAGGATTGTTATACAGCTCTGCCATGATCACTCTAGGTGGAAGAACACTTAATTTAATTGCTGAATTGTGTCTCCAAATAATTATTCTTTTTCTTCCTACTCACTCATTAGGTCATCTAGATGCCCTTCTGAGAGGTCTGGTCTTGGGCAAACTAGGAAAAGCTGGGCACAAGGCAACATTAGAAGAAGCCCGACGCCGATTTAAGGACCATGTAGAAGGAAAACATACGCTGTCAGCTGATCTGAGGAGTCCTGTAGGTTACTGTAAATTTTGGTTCCTAAAAGGCTGTCCCCGCTCACTTAGCACTCTGTGCACTGAACTCTTGTATTTGCAAGGATAGGGAAGCCAGTGTCAAGGTATGAGACCAACTGGTTTTGGCAGAGGTGGATAAAGCCAGTTATGAAGAAAATGATACTGGGGGGCATGGTACAAACATCCCTGTGTTTCTTGAATCAAGTAAGCCTCATCTGTCATGGCCAATACTTAGTCATAACTAATAGGCTCAGCTGTATACCCACTTTGCCACAGAACAACTCTGGTCTCTAGATTGTGTTGCTTGTTGGGTTTTGAAGACTATTCAAGTCCATTGCTGAACCTGAGCTGACGTCTACTCATTTACATCCATCTTTGACCAGCCTATGTCCTGCAGGTTTAAAATCACTGTGGTAAACTGCAGGGATCGTGGAAGAGCTCTGCAGGTGTCAGCTTTCCCCTGCAGAGCACAAAGTCTAACTATGGTAGATATGGATTGAGTGTATGTGAAGTACTCACTAGCTGGGTATTGCGTGGTACAAAGATTTCTTGTTTTGGTGTTTTGCTGTGGTTGAAATTACCAAAATGATGCTGAAATTGAGGAAGAGGTAAAGGAGTTGATGCATCTTTAAAATCCAGTCTTAAAACATAGAAAGGATCAGTGCTGGTATCTTCCAGATCTGTTCACTTGTCTTAAATCTACCCCAAATATGTAGAAATTGACTGTTGCATTTCTAAAAGTGTGGGTTTTGAAGGACCTTGCTTGTTTATGCTCTATCTTAGGTATATGTAACTATTTTGAAGCATGGAGATAGTACTACTTTAGACACTATGCTGAAGGTGAGTGCACACTCTGTTGTTTACACTGCCAGCTTATGCAATGAAAAGCTAAATATTCCACCCTACAAGTTCCTCTAAGATGTAGTTTATCTGCACACGGCCTCAATCCGATGTTTTACAGATGATGTGAACGCTAGGGCTTTATTGTGTTGTTCCTTGGTCTGTGGGTAGTGTGAAATTGCCACCTAGTGGATTGTTGCATCTCTCATTTTAGGATTATGTTTCATTGCTTGGAGGCACGGTCCTACTTGACCTTACATAAACAGTGGTGAAGATCAGTTTATTATTAATGGTACTTCCTGGTGATGTACGTGTAATGAGGTCCATAATGTGGATCGCTGCAGGTTGATTCATGAACAAGTTCAATTTGTCACATATTGAGCTTGTAGACCAATCTAGCAGCTCTAACATATACAGCAAGTTCNACAAGTGTGTTCAGAGTGCACATATAGTGCACTAGAATAGGAGAAATAGTCTTAATGATTAAATCTTTGAGTTGTATCTTAAAGTTTGTGGGAGGGGAAAAAGCTATCATTGACAGATTCAGCATAGAAAAGCATAAGGCCAATTCAGCGTAGAAATGTATAAAGCCAACATGCTGTATTTGTTGAAACAGTCTTGAATACTTGTCTACACTTTCATCTTCAGGAAGAGGTACGTCCCCAGGACACAGTATCTGTTATTGGTGGAGTAGCTGGAGGCAGCAAGCAGGGGAGGAAAGCTGCTTGGAAATTTGTAAGGGACAACTGGGAGGAACTTTATAATCGATACCAAGGTGGATTCTTAATATCCAGACTAATAAAGGTACGTGCAGCTGTGAGAAAAGTCCTGTTCACATACATGACCAAAACTAAACTGTTATATTTGAAATGCTAAATGCTTACCCTTGGTTAATATTTTTTTCCTTCAGCTAACAGTGGATGGATTTGCAAATGATAAAATGGCCTCAGAAGTTAAGGTAAGAAATTTTAATTAAAGCGATTAACATCACTTGTGACAAACATTGTGTGCTATAGACTCTAAGCACCTAATGGAAGAGCCATGAGTTTCTATGAGGTTTTTGTTTTTGAACAGTGGCTCCGCCTCTATTTTGACTGTTGCCTAGTGCCCAAATTGCACTGCTTTAGGTTGAGTTATTTTATTGAAATGTCTTAAATTAGCAGTTTCACAAAGTAATGTGCAACTTCTAGTGATTTCTGTTTCATTCGTTTTCACTCATTTAAACTTTTATAAAATCCAGCACAGTTTGTGGCAGTGGTTTTGAGACTCCCCAAGAGACAACCTTTAAAGTTGATTGTAGCAAAATTCGTAGTTGTTACAACTTCCATAGTAAGCTGAGGCTTACACCATCACTTAGTTCCTCTCCAGACTGATACGGCACATTTGGGGCTGACTGTGCTAGCACCCAGGGACTCCTGGGGGAATTAATTGGCTAAATTCCATACTACAGGTCCAAGTTTCATGTGGTCCTTTGTGCCATGTATTAAGAGCAAGACTTTGATACAAGGCAGATTAATGTGTTTGCAGAGAGTCTGTCTTGAAGTCGGTGGCTCAAGGTGATGTGATTTCATTACTAGACTCAAGTATTCCCTCTGACTTGGGAGTGTAGGCACTGGTCTTGGTAGAGTTTTGAGAATGTGCGTAGGATTTATTATTTACTCTTTGGCTGCGCTTTTACAGGGACTCCTTCTTGGAAGAAGAAACTTAAATATATAGCCCTTAATTATCACTTTCCTGTTAGGAAAACACTCAGGAGGAATTCTGATTTCAAAGATAAGCTGAGCCCTGAGCTCTATCTATCTTTTTATCATCTACTGATCTCTTCTCAGAAAAGACAGAGTAGCATAAGTGATTTCACAGAGAAATCCTGCACTATAGTTAATTTTTTTCTTAAAGAACACTTTGCAAAACATTTACCAGAACAATCATCCCTAACTAAATCGTAACTGCTTTCCAAGAGAACTTCCTGAGACAGTATACCTAGCTTTTAGCTGGAGTACTTAATACGTCTGAGTCTCGATGTCACCTTGTAGCATACATCAGTGTGAGGTGATCTGCCAAATACTGGGAAAAACCTGCTTGTATGAAGACCGGGGATGACTCCTGGCTATGCCAGTTTACTCTACCCTTTAACCAATTGTAAAGTGCAAAGTCACAGCAGCCTCTGGTGCAGTTTCTTCAGCTTCGCTTATTTGCAGGGGATCAATATTGTTGATTCTGGAGGAAGAAATGTGAGACTACTCAGCAAAACTCTTGAGTGCTGCTGGTGCTTGGAGGTCATTATGCAGCTTGGAAAAAGGCCTAGGTAGAATGCTAAGAAATCTGATACCTAGACAAATGCTTTTGCAAAATGGCCTTAGGCTTCCGTTAGTGTCTTCTTCCAAGTATCCAGAAATACACACTTGATTTGCTGTTCGTTTGTTGCCTCCCAATGAGGGACTGAATGCATTTCTTCAAGTGCCGATTGCTGTCCCTGGCAGCAAGGACAAGACAGGACAGGAAGCAGTGTTTGGGCTAGTTCATGGAAAGCTACCGTGGCTTTCCTTTAGCAGAGAAATGGAGGCATTTTGCTGTTCCCACTCTGTACTTTCAATTACACGTCTTGCGAACTCGGCAAGCACCCTGCAAATTTTTCAGGGTCTGCGATGTTGGTGGGAGGAGATAGCAGGAACTGTAGTCAGACAAGGAACATAATTCACAAAAGCATTTCTATATAACCTAGGGAATCTGGCAACTTTTAAAGATATAAACTTGTCTATGCCTGTTTATACCCTTATGGATGGTTGTGTGCTTTTTATACAGGCCTTCTTTGAGAGTCACCCAGCTCCATCGGCAGAACGCACTGTCCAGCAGTGCTGTGAAAATATTCTGCTGAATGCAGCTTGGCTGAAGCGGGACGCCGAGAACATCCACCAATATTTTCTGCAGCGCAAGGCCCCACCAGCCATGGTGTGAATCTGTGCATGCCACTGCTGCAGTCCTGCTGCCGCCTCATGGGGAGAGGGAGGAGCTACCCAACAGCTGATTCATATGCCAAGAATTTGGAGTCTTTTTCTCAAACCAATGGGGATTGGACAATGAATGTAGTTAACTGGTTCCTGCTCACACTCCAGATTTAAATTCTATTAAAATTATCAGCAATTCAGCAAAAAAAAAAAAAAGAGAGAGAAATCTGTAAATATGATAGTAATAAAATAGAGCATAACAAAACTGTGAAACTTCCTCAAGCCTTGTCAGTGGTTAAAATATTTAACACCCCCCTCCTGACACTCTTATTGACAGACGTTCTGTTTTTTACACCCTCCCCCAGTCCTCCCCCAAAAAAGGAAACCAGTGGTTTCTAGGTCAGTGGAATTTTGTGGAGAGTCTGGGGCAAGAATGGGTTAATGCCTCTGAGCGTTGTGTGGAACAGGTCACTCGGAAAGGCAGGTAGCTGGTATAACATAGAGTCTGTGCATCATTCTAAGTGCAAGGTTTTGGGGAGACGTTCCTGCAACCCCCCCCAATCCAAGGATAGTAGGTTCCTTCCCTTTTGTGTTACCTCTCAGCAAAAAGAAAAATGTTCTGTTGCTCTTTGGTTTTTCTCCTTGGTTCCAATTGCTGATGTCCTTCTTAGAGATAATGGAATTGTAAGGAAACATCTTTCATAGCCACATTAAATAAGAGAAAGGTTCATGCAATTTATTTTTTTCTTACTCAATTGCACCCTCAAAATGCATGCAAATGAGGAGATAACTACTGTGTGACTGGTTCTCCTGGCTGCTGTTAGGGCAGGTCTCTTCTATTCAAGACACCGTTATTTGTCTAAAAGATCCAGCTTGTTCAATCTCCTCATGGCTGTAGCAACACTAGCTTTTCGTTCCTTTCTGTGATGTTGATGGTAATTTGATTCAGAAGCCTTAAATTAGTGATGACTGGCGTGATGATGAAGTCTAAGCTGTGTGCCATCATTTACTTCACAAAGCAGCGTGGTCTACTAACCAGACACAACACCCTCTAATACAAAGGTTGGGGTTCCATTTTTTTTTTTTTTCTTTAACAGGAATTCGTATTTGGTGTGGCTTAACTGTATTTCAGAAGGTCATCAGACTAACTGTCAGACTGCTTCCCTGAAACATTTTTGTGCTATTGTTTAAAAAAAAAAAAAAAAAATTAAAACAGTTGGCGTTAATAAAAATGTCAATGTGAAATTCATGCCCTGATCTTGTGTTCTGTTTGAAGCCTGAAAGTGTTGCTGCTTTCAAAGGACCTCTGAGGAAACAGCGGAGGTCTCATGTCGATGGTGTCTTTAACAGCCCCAAGGAAACCCTTGTTCTCAGCCTTCTCCTCTTCTGCTATCAGTGCTAGGTCTTAGGGCAGCTGAACAAGCACATACCGTACTGATCGTAAGTAGATCTTGTGTAATCTGAATGAAGATTGTAGTCAAACACTAAAGAACTAACCAGGACAGAATTTGGAAGGTAAAGGAAAGGGAAAATAATTGTGAATAAGCAAATTTCTATTAAACAAACACCTGAAAAGTTGAGGGACTCTGCAAATGGGAATAGTATTGTGCAGATGCTGCTGATGCCAATGGTGATGAGCCAGGGCAGGGATACACACCAGAATGGGCAAGTTTATAGTTAGCGGAGGCGCAGTGCTCTTGAACAGTATCGCATGGGTTGGTATCCCTAGGGCTAGTGTGGCTATGTGGTCAGAAATGAGACTGAAACAGGAATTCTATTTGTCCTGAGTCATATGTTAACTTGATGATGTTTTTTCCTGCTGTCAGCACTGTAGAGCCAATGTAATTTCAGAAGAGTAAGCTGGTTTCTCTTCTGCTTCTTGCACATTGACAAAATAACATGCAAAGTTGTGATTCCAGCATGACTGGTGATGTATGAAATGAGAAGTACTGTAGCTGCAAGTTGAGGTGATCTTGTTTTGACTTTAAACAATGCAAATGACATGCAAGCAGTTGAAGGAGAGTGACAAAAATAACAAGCTTGTGGTCAGTGAGCAAACTGAATAGTCTCAGCAGACTGACTAGTCCTAGTCTCTTCTGCATGCAAAGAAAGTAGATTTTAATTCTTCATGAAAGTAAGTTTGGGATTTGTCCACTTAATACGAGATCTTTTTTTTTCCATTGGAGACAAACTGATGCTCAGGAGAGGGTCAGGACAAGAACAGCAAGAGTTACTGTGCATGAGGAGAGAGATGAAATGGGGCTCACATGATGATTAGCAAGGATATTGCCCGTAAGAATTGAGTGTATTTGCTAGGGCTGTTGAGGGTGCAGTGTCCCAGCACACATCAGAGATACTAAATGACACACAAGCTAGCTTTTAACAAGGACTCCACTGTACCTATTCAGGTTAAACATGTTTGAAGAAATCTTGATATACTCTTTCTTCTCTTTCAGGCAGTTTCACTGGTTGTTTCGTCTTAGATAAAGACCTAAACTATGTAGGTAATAGTGGGGTCCTTTGTTCCTAATACAGGCTTATAATGTAAATAAAAGCAATGTAAGTTTTCCCAGCAGCAGTAGGAGGAGTTTGCCTCCATGTCTCTTCTATCACTGTCAGGCATAATGAGATGGTCTGGCCTGGATGAGTCCTGGTGATTGACTGATGCCAAAAGTCTTGCATTGAATCTGGCTCACAAAAACATCGGGGTGAAAATCTCCTTCAAAGTCCGGAACCGAAAGGTTTTCTTAACAATTAAACTTACTGCATGCACCCACTTCTTCACTGAGAAGGTGGTCAGTCACTGGACCAGGCTCCCCAGGGAAGTGGTCGTGGCACCAAGTCTGTCAGAGTTCAAGGAGAGTCTGGATGACGCTCTTAGTCATATGGGTTAGTTTTAGGTAGTCCTGTGAGGAGCAGGGAGTTGGACTTAATGATCCTTATGGGTCCCTTCCAACTTGAGATACTCTATTTGTTGCTCCTTTAACTTCCTTTTTTGATACAGCGCTAGTACCTGGCTTTAATCTCAGCATTTACAAGTAACCAACCTTGTCCTTTTGCCTTCTGTTTGCCTCCCTATCCCCTCTCCAACAAAACCACAAAAAGCTTTCTTCAGTGAGCATCCTCCTGCCTAGGAGGCAGCAGAGTTGTTCCAAAATACACGACGTGTGTTGCTGTTACTTTGCCCTTCTCTTCTCCTTCACAGTTTCAAGTAAACTTACGGAAACGGTACCTCTTGCAGATCTTACTTTTGGTTTCTGTTGCAGACAGGTTGGCAGTGCTGCGTCCAAGGTATTGCCTTGCCATAAAGATTCCCCTTTAAAGAAGTAGGAGCTTGATTCCTGCCAAGGTGGAACACTGGTCTGATAAAATGTGGATTGATACAGCCAGGTTGCAAGTCAGGCTTTTGCCTGGTGAGCTGTCTTACTGCTGTGCCAAAGCTGATCGCTTGAATTTCAGGTGATCAGGCTTGGGACAGCTGCTGCCCTTACTGCAGGGGCTGCTTCCCGCTCACGTGTCAACTGAGGCAGCGGTTTATGAAGAAAAATGTATTAAAGCTATGTAAATTTCTTGGGTCTTGAGCAGAGGATGCATGAGTGAGTCGTGCAATGTTCTTTTAGCCTTGAGATTAAAGGGTTAATTCATATTTTAAAATAATTTCTGAAACAACGCCATGCTGCAGAGGGGCTTGGAGGAAGGTGGAATGGTAGGGGGGGATAGTTCATTTTTTACCTGTCCTTTTTTTAAATTGTCCCCCTAATCATCTTGCATTGGTCATGATTAGGTGTAGCAGCCTTGGCTAGGTGGATCTTCCGTTTGAGATGTGTCCTTTTTTCCTACCCCATCAACCTTAGATAATTGAATCTGAGTTCTAAGGAAACCTCAGCATGTTCACTTGTTTGCTTCTCTTAGTAGGGGCAGTAAAAATAATGAAAATAGTTGAAATCTAGTCAGTGTTGGTTGTGACTGGAAGCTGATACGAAGCCAGTTTGATACTGAGCCAGTATGGAATGGTCAGGCACCTGCACTGCGTTTGGCCCCATGACACTGAAATGCGGAGCTTCAAATAAGCTGGAAATTGAGTTTTTGAAATTGTTTTTAGGAACGCTTACAGTGGGCGGAGAACTGGTGGCCTCCTGCCCTGCCATTGCTGACGCACATCCAGTCCTGCCGTTGACACAGCCAGGTTTGCTTGGAAAGTGTCCCCTCCGTTTAAAAAAAATAATAAACGCACATGTGAACTCTCCAAAGCAATTTGGAAAAGGCGAGTTTTGTAATAACAAAAATATACATTCCTATATATAGTCATTGCTTTGACATTTGCAAGACTCTTACATGTGGGATAGAATAATATTTAATTTGTTGGGGAAAAAGGCACAAGCTTGCCAGGCGGATGTGGAATTAGCTGGGAAAGAAAGTTTCGGAATCCAGTTTACTCTCCAAAAATACCCAGGTTTCAGACCAAAATTTTATCTAGCATAAGGGGAACTGCAGCATCTGGAAAGACTTAATATTTGCTTCCACAAACGCCAGGCTCTCTTCCCAAACATACTCACGTTAAGAATATGCTCCATCTTTTAAATTACAGTAAAATTAAATGGTGTACAGCAAGAAAAATAAGCCTGTGAACCCTTTGAGAAACAAAAACCCAGCAAAACCCTAAACTTGACTTCCCAAATCCTTCTCCAACGTGTACCTACTTGTTTCTGTACAGGGTCGTGAGATGCAGTGAGGTCTCGGTGTTACCCACCATTGACTGTCCCTGTGATTAGCCGTTACATCGCTGTGTTTCAGAGACTTTACACCCATGTTCTTGTTAAAGGTACCTTAATCCATGCAAAATAACCTGTACGAGTGAAAATGCTCTGTGACAGGCGATGGATAAACGGGTCTTGGCCACCAGGATCAGGACAAGACTCACGGCAGCCACAGGATTGATACCAATTTGAGTGAAGCTGCCGTGTATTGCTGAGCGGATTCTGGTTGAAGGAGGATCGTGTGTGGCTCGTCCTTTGGTGACGATGTCAACATGAGCATCCTTCCACCCCAGTGAGGGAAGGACCAAGCAGTAACGAGCGATAAAAAATTGGGCTGAGCAGTGGCTGGCTCAGTGAGCTCCATTTGGGCTCTTTCAGACATTCGTTACAGGAGAGCTCCATTTGCTGTGCTAAATTTGTGGTTTGAGATTAAAATTACTCATGTTCAAGTGAAAACGTGTGGGGAAAATATGTGTATGTGCCAAAACTCAGAGCCAAAGAGGATAGCATGCTGTGCTCCACCGTAATCTTTTTCACTGGGTTGATGTTGTGGACTCATTAACTTTTCTTTTACAGGGACCCAAACAAGGAAAGAAAAGTATGGTTATTTTAAGGCCGAACATAACCAAAGTGCTTGGAAATAATTCCCTCTAAGCAAGGAAGACCAGGTGAGTGTCTCTGCTCAGCCTTGTGTAACTTAGTCATCTGTGCTGGCTGGATTTCATCCAAGTTTTTTTTTCAAAACTGGATTTCATCACCTGACTTAGGAAAATGCATCTCCTCTTTGCAGCACCTAAGTCAGCCTTCAGGCTGCTCCAGCAAGGTGAGATGGAGCGCACAGAAATCCACCATGTTGCTGCAATTCAGGATTAGAGAAGTGTTGAGCATTAAGCAGCCTTTAACGTTTTGCTTCCTACAGAGGAAGGGCTGCACCTGGTGCACGTGTTGTCCTTTCAAAGCACACGGTTGTTCATGTAAATAATCTTACTCTGGATTCTTGTGTAAATTCTTAAATCTGGTGTCATCTAAACTCTGCTTGATTTACAGTGGTTCCTTAGAGGTTTCCACTGAACTCCAAGCTCTGGATATATACAAAATCACAGATAGTTCCTGTCCCTTGGAATTTCTCTGTATTTAGGATTTCCTGAGAAACCTGAATGTGCTGAGCAGCCTCGACAGACTTGGGAAGGGGAGTTTGTTCTAACCATTTTGCTTGCCGAAATAACCCCAAGTACCCTGTCTATAGAGTCAGCAGCTTTTCAGCATTTCTCTCCCAGTTTCTGTAGTCAGTTTATGAAAACAGGAGATGATATAAGCCGCTGTAATGTGAATGCTGAGTATGCCATTTATGGCAATGAGGAGAAAAACAGTGCATCTAGCTCAAGTTTACAGCTCCAGCCCAAATACTACCGGAGCAAGCTGATTCCACAGTCTCGCTTACCCTGATTTTACACTGGGTTTTCGGGCTTTCATTGCTGCTAAGGCCAGATTTGTAGAAAATACTTTAGTCCTTCTCCATCTCCCAGTCTTTCCTACAGGAGCAGTCCCCTAAGGAAAGTCATTCTGGTCAGCAACATGGAAGGGTTGCAACAGTCAGTGAAACTGCACTTGCTGAAGGACTGTGCACTTCTGGGTTGTGTCCTAGAGCTTAGGGCTGGGGAGGGGAATAGGGAAGCAGTTTGGAGCAGGACAGGGTTCAGCTAATCCCAGCAGCAAACCACAGCTGTGTACCAGGCTCTTCTGTTCCTGTCTGGTCTCCTCCCTGCTGGGGATTAGCTGCAAGAGAGTGAATTTCACCTGATTTCAACCCAAATGCTGCTCAGTGAGTTGACTTTGATCTGCTAGTGGAGGTGTAGTACAGAGTGGCGAAGAGGGCTGTACATGAAGTGAACTCTATTACTTCAGGCTGAATAACGTGTCTGTTCTGTTCCATGAGTCAAGCTGTAAATAGTAATTGGTCTTAAACGAGTCAACAACGTACAGTGTTTACAGCTTTGCCCATCCAGACTCCTCCCCTGGTGCAGATTTACCCGGGAGCAGCATCCCTCTCTCCTGCTAGCACCGCATGCCATGGTCATGCTGTCCATGGCTCCGCATCCTGCGCTCCCTCGCTTTCTTACCTCAGACATCTCAAAGCTTTGCAGTTGCCAGTGAATGCAGTCCCTGTCCACCTTCTGGAGGTTAGTTGCAGCTTTGTTTTTCCAGCTGGAGCGG
Source organism: Pandion haliaetus (assembly GCA_013401275.1). Lineage (NCBI taxonomy): Eukaryota > Metazoa > Chordata > Aves > Accipitriformes > Pandionidae > Pandion > Pandion haliaetus. The sequence continues at coordinate 1,368 of VYZV01036234.1, read as the reverse complement.
CTGAGAGAAATGCAGGCAAGACACCGTAAGAATGTGCAACGAGATGATGGCAGCAGGACAAACAGAATTCAAATCCTGATGTATGGACATTTTTTAGCCCTGCTTGTAACTGCATTAAACCTGCCAGCATTGATACTTAGTACTCCTCATCCAGAGATCTCAAAGCACTTTACAAAAGAAGCTGATCCAGATTAGTCCCAGTTTTAAAATCTGAGACTCAAGGCATAGGTAGACAAAAGAAGTTCTCAGAGATTCTCCTGCAGGCTGCTGCCAAAGGTAGGGACAGTATCTAGGTCTCCTGAGCCCCAGAGTACCAGTCTGTCCCTGTAACCTGAATTCGTTTAGGGGAATGATGAACCTTTTTTATGTTGCACAGCTGTGGCTGAGCCCGCTTCCTCAGCAATGAGTAAGACCAATCTTCAGGGGCCAGCACTTGCTTTGCCCTGCAGCATAACACTTTCCTCAGGTGTGTGGAAGGAAACGGTAGTGGTGTGGGACAGGAAGGCCTGGAGACATCAAGGATGAGTTAGACTGCTTTTCCCCATCTTCCACTTCCAGCTGGATAGGGGAGAGAAGCCTGCTTGGGATTTCAGCCCATGGGAGGAAGCAGCAGTGGTGACGCTGGCCTCTGGGAGCTGCTCCACCTCTGCGTGTCCTGGGCTGGTGAAGGTCACACAGCACCTGAAGCCTTGAAGGTGCTGTGGTGCTCATGCGTGATGTACCTTTCCTGCAGCCGGTTGATAAATGTAGTTGGTTGCAACCGGAATGACGGTGTGCCTTTAGCTGCAGGACTGACTCTGTGTATGCTACTTGTTGCAGGAATGTGACTGTCAGGACAGTCAGTCACGCTCATGATGTCGACTATTCCCTAGTATTCGTAATTCGAGAATTTTCCCCTGCTGCGGTCAGCTAAACTTCCCCCCTTCCCTTCATTTACCCGCTCAGAGACGGCTGCGTTCGATCAGGTCCCATTTCTGGAGTTTGTCCCTTTCCCAGGAAATCAAAATATATTCAGAGCAGGGAATGATTAATCGAAGAAGCATGACTGCCAGGGAAGAGCAGAGCCTAACGCACGCCTGCCTGGAGCAGAGCTCGCCTCTCCCATGGCAGCAGCGCTCTTCCCGGCGTCCTCAGACTCCTGCCCGCAGGAGAGGACAGGGCTGGGTCGCCAGGTAATCGTCCCTTCTCCCTGTGGCCTTGGGATTTCTTTAGTCCCACAATACAGCCTGATTGTGTTACTAATTGCTCTCTCCTGGTGAGCAAGCTAGAGCCCTGCAAGTCACAGAGACTGCCTTGAGCGGGCTTTAATTATTCAGTTACACCTTTGTTCTGCCCAGTTTTTTTTTTTATTTTTTTCAGGTTCATTCC
>VYZV01036232.1:0-11071 GCA_013401275.1 Pandion haliaetus | reverse complement strand
CTCATTGCTGAACTGTACTTATATACTGAGGAGAGACTTGAATCGAGTGCTCTGTAAAATGTCTGGAAGTTAAAAAACTCAGCGCATCAATTTTTCTCAAATAAAGATGCTTTAGTTTTTGTACTGTGGCAAATAAGGGAGTGAGTTCTTCAACGTTCTGTTTAATTGGGATTTCTGTTCCAGCTATGATTTTGGATACTCTTTGTTCGTAAGTTTTCTTGGCAGTTTGTGTTAAACTGTTGTCACAGAATGAAGCACAGTATTATTTATACATTGCATGAAACATTGTGGTGAGACTCTTGCTATCGGTATTGACTGAACTTAAGAAAAACACTTCATGCCGCTTCCTTTTGTGTGTCCGAGGTAAAACACTTACAGTTTTCTCTGGCTCGGTGGCTGACACTTACAGTGCTGAATGGATCTTAGCTTGTGGGCCAGCTATAAAACTTTGTTGCATTTTGAACATAAAGTAGCCTTGTTGTGAAATAAATGGTTCTGCCTGCGGAGTAACGTCATGGTGCGTGTGAGGACTATACCAGGCTAGTTCTTGATTACTGGATGCAACGTGTTGAGTTGTTATTCCCGGTTTGCTCAGGAACCTGAAGTGCAGAGAGAGCTTGGAGTGTTGTTTTTCCTTTGTTTTAAATATTAGATATTTGTTTTGGAACTTGGGTAGCTGGCAGAGAACAGTTGAATGCATTTTGCTGGGAGTGGGAAAGAAGCGTGAAGGTTTGTAATCTTTCTGTAGACTACCTGAGGGAAAACTGGGAAATTGCACTTTAATTTTCCTTGCCTCTTAGGTAGGAAAGCCTTGTTTGAACTTAATTTGTGTTCAAGGATAAAAATATGTTAAAATGCTGTAGAAAAAATGACGATGAACTCATTTACCTATCAGCGTATCCAGCATCCTGTACAAAACCAGAAAAGAGTAATTGCTTAATGTCTAGCTGCCTGAGATTTGGATTTGTCTGTTACCTTCCTTTTTTAAGAAGTACAAGTATTTGGGGTGGGAAGGTTCACTCTTCCTGGGCCACCCCCCGCCCCAGATCTTAATTGCAGAAGTATCCCCTCTCTGTCTTTTTCCCAACTGGAAAGATCTGATCTTGGAGGAATACATAGCAAACACTTTCAAAGTCAATCATGTAGATGATTCTAAAAGAGCAAGTGTGTGAGACCATAGAAACTTTATTTATTTATTCAGGACCAAAGTACTGGATTGATGTTGGATATTTTGGAAATTGTGTTAGTGGCCAAGCTGTACCTTAAGAACCTATGCCAGTGCTGAGTTTTGGCGCGGGGGCGGGAAGTGGGAGGATTGTTGGAGTGGCTTATTTTCTGGTTAACCTGGCACTATGAGAAATACAACAAGGAAAATGAAATTAAGACTTCGCTTCTTGATGTTTAAATCAACTAAGAAAAAGACATTTCAGTTTGATTTTTTTTTTTTTTGGTGCAGATGTGACTGTTACAAGGGTTGTGAAGTCAGTTTATGTAATATTTCGTTGCAAGTTTACTTCTTTCATCTAATCAGCACAATAATTGTAGTGCTCATGTTTTAACGTGTTCACTTTTACAGGAGAAACATGACCCTTATTTCTGGTTCTGACAGATAGAAGTTTGCCTTTGCTTGAAATCCGAAAGTTTATTTTAATACAGCGCATGCTGAGATACTGAATCGAGAGTTTTCTGATGTGTTATTTAGCATTTGTAATAGGAGTAGATTCACATTGCTTCACTTAGCTTTGTTTGTTCTGATTATACTGTCAATGCAATTTTATGTGAAGGTAATTTTTATAGGGATTTCCTTGCTGATTCTATTTGTTTCATATAATACAGTGGTGCGTTTTGTCCTTGAAAGCTTGAATTTGTCAATCTTAATGTTTTAGGGGGTCAGATTGTAGGTTTAAAAAAACCCAAACCAAACCAAACCACAAAAAAACCCAACCCACAAAAAGACCCAAGTGTATGTAGGGTATGATGTTCTTATGTGTTTTAAATTCATTGGCATGTGATACCTGAGTCTGTATTTTTTTGCGTGGTTGCATAAAAGCAAATGCACAAAGACTAAGAATTGTCTTTTTAAGAAAATATTTTGGATAGCTAAGTTTGACCCAAATCCTGGAAGAAGCATGGCTTTATTTTTTGTTATAGTTATTAATAGTGAACTTCATATAGCAAGAAGCAGGACTTCCGTAGATCATGGGTACATTTCTTTACTTTATAAAGAAAGGACCAAAGTCAGCAAAGCTTCATTGGCTAAACTTGTCAGGAAAGGATTCTGCCTCAGCGATCAAACTCACCTGTCTTTCCTAGACTAAGGTGATGAGGAGCCATGCTTGTGCTGATGAGTGTGTTCATAGGTTTGAAAATGAGACCAAATCTCTGGCTATTTAATAGAACTGACGACGTTCTGTTAAATGAGAAATCAAGATTCTGGGTTCAAGGTGGTGTCTTTATGGTGTACTTGTCTCTGACAGTCTGACCCATAGGTATGGTTGATTTATGCAAGTTAGAACCGAGGCACACTATGAGTAAATCCAAACACCTTTGGCGCTACTGGCTTGAAATTTGACTTGTTAAAATGAATTAGCTGTCAATGAAATTCACATAGTCAATGATTTCCGTAATGCGTAGTAATACTTGGTTTGTTTTCATGCAGAGTCCCAAGTCTGGTGTCTTTGGAAGAGACAAAACTGTACACTGGTGTTGAATATGGTAAGTAGGTCCTAATTCTGTTCAGGCAGGTTGTAAGTGTTGTTTTCATTCTTTATTTTTTCCTACTGTAAAAACAGTAGGCTCTTTTTGAGACCATAGTTCTGATTCTTCTCTTTATATTAAATGGGCTTTTTTGGCCAACACAGTTGGTCTTGTGTACACACCATTTCATCTTCAGTGATGGTATACAAGATACAAATCTGCTGCAGTAATATGGCTGGGAGCGGGAGCTCAGGTCCAGTGCCCAGGTCAGAATGGTTTGGGCCCTTGTACTTCCACACAAATGAGGGGTGCAGGGAGCAACACCCATCACCCAAGGACTGCACTTGAGACAGAAGGAGTCAAGGCATAACCTGCTAAAGGCTGTCACAACTGCATTATAAGAAAACTGCATTTTTGAGGCTTTGTGTGTGTTCTTCACCGTCTTTCAAGTGAAGATGGGCTATTTCAATAAGGCACTGAGGCATGTGGTGACTGCTTATTGGACTATTAAATGGTTTTAGGTGCTTTAATACCTCTTCTAAATTCTGGTCTGTTAGTTTGCAAGTGGTGAGTTTGTAGCCATATGACATGTAATAGAGAATGGGCGTTTATTTAGTGGTCTTTTGCAGCAATTAAGATTTTTCTGCTTTAAAACTTTCCGAGGAGACTGCTTGTATCATTGATCCTTCTTTCTTTTACATTTTTTGTTGTTTAAATTGGAAATGTCTGTTCCCCTCTATGTATTGAAGGGGAGCAAGTCCCCAGTTTTTTGCTGGCTTTGTCACCTGATATACAAGATCTGTATTCGATTGACTTTCTTTTTTACCCCGCTTAACGTGTTACTCGATTTTCATATGCTAAATAATATGCCTCAATCTGTGGTTAGAAATGAAGCCAGCTGTCAAGGCAGATAAAGAAGGTTATATAGCTATAAAAACCATAGCGTTGACTTGAGAAACAAAAGAGGGCCCTATGAGAGCGGTGTCCTTAGATATAACAAGATGGTTATTTTTATAATAGGCCATACTGCCATTTCTGAATAGTCTGCTCTGGCTTTCCACTGGTTTACGTATCTATAAATTGCTTTTTATGATATTGTATAATAAGAGGAAATACTTAATTTTGGGATTTTTTTTGTAGATTTATCAAGAGAGAATTATCGAGAAACAATTGCAAGGGTTACAAGGAAATTGCTGCGTAAGTTTTAACCACTCCTCTATCTTAAAAGTACTGTGTTGTGCTTTTAAGTATAATTTTATAGATGAGGAACTTGTTTTGTCTACTTTGCCTATAATTCTTAAATTCAAGCTTTATAGAAATAAAATTACTGTTAATTTTTAAAGCTCTTTTCCTGTCTGATAATAACTTATTTTTCTTCCAATTGCAGGCTATATACTTGATAATTCAGAAGATGATACCAAGTCTTTATTTCTAATAATAAAGGTATACTTATAATTTGTAATACGTAAGACAAGATTACTTGTTTTGCAAAATAATCACTCTTTGTCATCTTTTTCTTTCTACAGATTATTAGTGATGTTTTACAGTTCCAAGGGTCTCACAAGCATGAGTTTGATTCACGATGGAAAAGCTTTAATCTAGTGAAAAAGTCAATGGAGAACAGGGTCAGTGATTTTTCTTTGTAAAGCTTAGGTGAGGGATGGTAATAGTTCCTAATGTTCAGAAAGACTTTTTTTCCTATTTTTGTTATTGTCCTAATCAGTTGTCATGATTTTGAAATTTAATTCCTTGATAAGAATATTGTTTTGCAGTGCTTTTGTACCTTTATTTGGAAATGTTATGAGCAAATAGCTTAGCTGTTCTGAACTGTAGTAATCCTCAGTTTGCATATATCCTTGGACCAGAGTCTTGAGATTTGGCACAATGCTCCATTCTGGTCCTTGTTAAATCGAGAAATTTCTGTGACCAGAGCTTCCTTTTGCTTACAGAGTAATAAGCTAATAAAAAATCTTTTATCAGGGCAAAATAATCAAGATTGTCTGCCAAGAAGAATTTCTACATGAAATTTGCCTGTTTCTAGATGAAAAAGAGTACACGGGGATTTCAGTCAGTACAAGTTACTAATATGGATACTGAAATCTAAACCCAATTATGTATTTGTTTACAGCTTCAAGGAAAGAAACAGCATATCAGAGCTTTGCTGATAGACAGAGTTATGCTGCAGCATGAGGTAATACTTCCACTTAAATCTTCACTAACCGCTTTACCTGAAAAACCTGAGTTGTTACGTTGTCATTTAGCAAAAGATGCAATAATCCTGCTCTAGTGTTTCTCTTACATGTGTCAAATGTAAAAACAATCTGTCTTTTATTTGTGTTTTCTATGCAATTTAGCTGAGAACACTAACGATGGAAGGCTGTGAATATAAAACTTCCCACCAGGAGATGATCAGAGATCTTTTGTGTTTGTCCACAAGTTCATATGGTCAGGTAAGGAACAACCCCTTTTAAACTGAAATATTTGGAGTTTTTTGTTGATCTCTTCAAGTTATGTTTTCAGGGTCTTTGCTTTTCAATTTGTTTCCATGGCAATGTGAAATATTTACTTATTTAATTTGCATTAGTTGCCAATTTTGAAATAGATTTTGCTTGAAGGCCCTTCTTTGTCAAAAAAAGGACTTAACTGAGTGGAGAGGCTGCCAACTTAGGTTACAAATTTTAAATTTTTTGAGGGACTTAATTCTAAGTTTCTAAAAACAATAATTCAATTAAAAATTAATAAAAATATACCAGATTGAGGTTTTTGAGATGTGATGATATGATTCATGATACTACTTGGAATGCTATGTCTACTTTTAGGTAGTAGCTATGATGGCATCCTGGTTCTTAAAAATACACAAAACAAGTGTGCTGACAGTTGGATTGTGAACTCTTTGCCCAGTGGGAACTCCATGTGTGTAGATAAGTTTAGATCCATCCACGATGTCTACAGGCTCTTCAGAGCACCACTAACTGCATCTGCTATTCTAGCCGTTTGCTTTTCAAGTTACCTTAAAAACACATTGATTGGTTTTGGCAGCATAAAGAATTTTCTTTAACTTTGTAGCTATTCTCAAGTAAATGCTAGAAACAAGAAGTAAGTTTTCATAAACAACTGTGAACAAGGGTGAGGGGAAGCAAGCTATTTACAACCTTCTACAAATAACTTTGTTTCTCTGCACAAATACATCATGTAAACTCTGTGCATAAGTAACTGAAATGGATAAGGATGTTATTTTTGTAGGGTATATTTTTGGTGCAGAAGACTTTCTAGTAATGTCTCTCTTCCCACAGGTCAGAAGTAAAGCTCAGCAAGCATTCTTCACAGCTTTGGGAACGTACAATTTTTGTTGCAGAGATATCATTCCCTTGGTTTTGGAGTTCTTGCGTCCAGACCGGCAAGATGTCACTCAGAAGCAATTTAAAGTACTGTCTCATTAACTTTTTCATGTCTGTCTTTTGAAAGTGTTTTTGTAGGAGAATATTTAATGGTGAAAGCGGGATTTACTTGTTTATTGGTGTGACTCTTGATATTTTCATGGCATATAGCTTATGCATGACTAGTGTAAGGAATTATTTGGATTAGGATTAGATCAGCTGTCGAGAAATTTTGTGTTTATGTATGTTCCTCATTTCATTGTGTGTTCGGGTATTACAAAAGTGTGTGTTAACACCTATTTTTAAATTATGAAATGGAAACTGAGAAGCTATAGTCCCCAGTGGTAGAACTCATTAAGCAGTTCTGTCAGCTGTAGCAGTACAAGAACATAGTGTGAACTGCACAAAGAGTTGGCCACCCAGGAAAGTTATACTAACTCAGGTGGGTTTTGTTACGAAGTGGCGGGTAGTTCCTGATGCTGTCAGGCCTGGAAATGGTGCTGACGCAGTTATGCCAGGATGCAACCTATTTGTCCAGGTGTTCGAATGCATCACGCTCCCCTCCTTCCTCTGCACCCCCCTCAGTCCTCCTGCCCACAGAGGCAAGCTGGACTCTTATCGTACGGTCAGGATAACAGCTATGGCTTACTGTCCTGCTCCCTGATGGGGACTATCAGACAGCACGTGATTACATTGTTTGCATATTTTACTATCTCTTTTCTTCTTTCTTATTATTTTTTTCTGTCAGCCTCGTACCTCCCTTTCTCCATCTCTGTCTCCTCCCAGATAAGCAGCCCATGCCTAGTTACTTTTTCCCAATTGGTCCCGGTTTTGCTCCACTTAGAGCATTTGCTACCATACCTGAATCTGGTATTTCTGGTACTGCTACCAGGCAGTCTTAGCCTATAAGCTCTTACTGATGTGGTTACCTAGGCACTGTTTTTCTTGTAAGACTCGGCTCTCCAAAAGGTTCCCAAGGCTTCCTTTCAAATTTCCCCATAACTCCCACTTAATCACCTGTGAAATCCAGCCCCGCTTCGTTTCACTGTGTGTAACTCGTGTGAGAATCTGACAAAATCATCAGTTTGTTGTGTCCTGTCCAGTAGTTACCCGCATCCTGTTCAGTCGGTGTCATTTCAGGTGCCTGTTTAACAACATTATGATTTGCCTGCAGCCCAAACATGAATTAAGTTCACAGAAAGGCCAGGTGTGGTACTTGATCACTGAATAATCTCCTTTATAATGTCATTCAGAAATCAGCCATTCTGTGGATAAATGAATTGGGCTTCCAATCTCATTAAAACAGTTCTTTAGCATGAAGAGGATTCTGTGAAAAATCTTCAGTATTTTGACAATGAGGCCGTGTAGCTGAATATATATAGCACTTTTATATAAACAATGCTTTAGTTTTCTAAAATTAGATCTTTCATTTTACAGGGTGCCTTATATTGTCTTCTTGGAAATCACAGTGGAGTATGTTTGGCAAATCTTCACGACTGGGACTGCATTGCACAGACGTGGCCAGCAATTGTTTCTTCTGGGCTTAGCAAAGCTATGTCCTTGGAAAAACCATCCATAGTTAGACTTTTTGATGACCTAGCAGAAAAAATCCATAGGCAGTATGAAACAATTGGACTGGATTTTGCAGTAAGTGACAGATTGCTTGGTATTAATGTCCTGGATTCTGAGAGCATGGGATTACGTAAATGCTTGAGACTCACGTATATTATTTGAGTTAGTGTTAGCATTCTGATTTCTGTTACGGAGGAACATAGACATATCTTTTTGAGCCCGAAGTAATAGAGCTTCCTGTAATACTATTGGAATTTGTAACTCTTGGTTAACCTCTAAGGAAGCTTGTTACAGAAAATAAGTTTAAATTGCCTTTCGGTGTTAATTAGTATGGGTCATGCTGATCAGGTGTGAAGATGTGTGTTGGTGGGACAATGTTATCAAACTAGCATTGTCAGTTTTTGTAGTGTTGTCCCACTGTGCTAACACACCGCACTCATTACACAACTGCCTCTTGCCTAATTAGTGGGATAAATGGCATAGTACTTATTTTAAAGAATGAGTGCCAATCAATAAAAATATTTTATAAACAATTTTTATGCTTAATGAAATACTAAAGTTTGTCTTTACCTTTATTTTAAAATAGAATAAAACATGTCCTTGGAGAAATAATTCTGCTGTGTGAGCACAATAAATAGCTGTCTTCCCTGCTTCTTCACAGACTTGGCTCTGCAGACAGGAAGTTCTGCACTCTGCTAATTTCAAAACAGAAACAAACATTAAAAACTTTTCAGTTGCTGCTCAGTCCCAAATCTTTGCATTCTCTGTCAATAGGTTCCAGAGAAATGCATTGAGATAGCTGTTATGCTGCAAAAATCAGAATATCCAAGTTCAAACTTCACAGGTCTTCGTTCAGAAGAAATTCAGTTAGGAATACAGCGACAGAAAGAAAAGAATGCTGAGGCTCTGCGGTGAGTTAAACTTCCCTTAACGCCAGCTTATACTGCCTAATATTTACTGTGCATTAAATGTGAATAATCCAAAATTGCTAAACTAAATCTTAAGCTCAACAAATTCAGAATGCCCAAGGATTGCTGGAGTGTATCTCCTCTCTTGACTTGGCAGCCTCTCTCCTCTACACTTGTATTTCCTTCCTTCCTCCTTCTCTTCCCTGTCCTGCCAGTTGGTGCTGTGTTTACTGCATTGCCTTCACTCACCTTTTGTTGAGGAACTGTTACACTGTTTTTAAATGGTTCTCTCAGTATTGTCTGGTTGATGATTCCCTCTTTTTCCCTCAGAAACTATGAAAATTTGGTCAACATGCTGCTGGACTGTGTGGAACAAAGAAATCTGTAAGTCTCCCTTTCTGTGCATGAGAATTTTTTTGGGGGTGGATTGGAGGTGACTACACGAATAAATACCATTTGCATCATGAAGTCCAGGTGGCATGACCAGAATTGAGTAATAATTTTCCACCCTCAAGGTAATTGTCCTAAAGCAGTATGTCAGTAGCAGTCTTGCATAGAATGGACTGTGGCTAGCTTCTTGGAGAGCTTTTGCAAAAGTATCTGCAGAAATTGAATTTCTGGAGGTTCTTCATGCTTTTGTATATGGATTCTACTTGCCCAAACAGGAAAATAAAAGCCAGTATAGGGGAATCTTGCATTACTGTCTAGGTAAAGAAAGAAGTGAATGCGTCATGAATTTGTTTTCATTGGGAGCTTGTTTTGTTAATATAAGGTGTCATCACATCTTGGAGTTAAGCTTTGTTGTTAATTAGTTTGATCTGGTTTGGGTTTTTTTTTAATATTTTTTTTGTTCTGGGAAAAAAGCTCTGGTTCTATCTGCATAATACTGGCATCCAAATAGATTTTATTTGGTAGCATAATATTTCTGTTTAAAATCTTTAAAAGAATATCCCTATAGGTCTGTATTTTGCATTCAAATGCCAAGATCAAAAAGGCACCATTAACTGAATATGTTTGATTGCACATGTGTGTGTTCCCAGAACACTGGAGGTTTTCCTAAATGACAGTTAAGCTTGTTGACCATAGCAGTGACATAGAACATTCCTTATGTTAGTCCAAACGTATATACATCATCTTAATACGTTTAATCATTTCTGTGCAAAAGCAGTACATGCAACTATGCTACCTACTGTCTGTTTTGAATATTTTGGTTATTTTTTTTTTTTAGTCCCTGGAAGTTCGAGCACATAAGTATTGGTTTTCTGTCTCTGCTCCTGAGGGATGATAGGATACTGCCTGTCCGTGCCATAAAATTTTTTGTGCAGTGTCTCAACCATGATGCAATTGTAGTTCGTAAGGTAAAACCAACATAATTATATCTCTTTGTTTTGCTGCTCATGGGGTTTTAGATCAGATGTTTGTGGTGTTTTGCTGTGATAAAGCACAAAAGCTGAGGTGTACATTCCTCCTCACCCTTCCAGCCGTGCGTGTGTACAAAAGTTCCTAATCCAAGAAGATGATGGTCGTGGCGGTGCTGTAGCCATGACATACGGTGTAAAGCCTGTAAACTGTGAAGATGTGGAATGTACCTATTCATTCTTATTCACTTCAGAATTCTTTTGCAGACTTTCTTTTGCAACATCTGTTTTTTTCCATCTGCAGCTTATTACTTGAAGGGAGCCATCTGTGTGTTATATTTGTAGCTATCATTCTGCGTGTTGCCTGAGTGAGGCTTGAATGTAAGGTGCACCTCCTTTTTTTCCTGAAAATGATGAGTGGGGAGGTTTTTCTGGGCTATAAAGGTCACACTGAAGTCATGTCCTATATCCCCTGAAATGAGGGAGGTTACTTCTTTATGGGAAGCATCAGCCACCGGGGTGACAAAAGTTCCCTGTAATGTTCACTGGCTTTTTAGGGTGCCGAGTAGCTGGCTTAAAATGGGTCTGTGATGAGATGATTAGACACATCCTTCTGGAGGTAAGTGTATGGAATGGGTACATTAATGCTGATTTCTTTCTTTTAGGTGGCCATCTCAGCTGTGGCTGGTATTCTTAAGCAGCTTAAGAGAACACACAAGAAAGTGCCCATCTGCCCTTATGAAATAAGTAAGTTCTATTTAATATGATACAGGGNNAGTTTTTTTTAAAATTAGAAAATTTTTTCCTTTTCTTTTTTTTTTTTTTTTTTTTTAAGCATATATTTCTGGTTAAATTAAACATAGAATCACAAGCTTTTCACTTCTGTGCAGTTGTTAGTGTCCTAAGCAAACAAAATAGGTAATACAGTTGGACATTTTTCAGTTGTGGTGGTTTTTTTGGTTTGGTTTGGTTTTTTTTTTGTACACAGTGGTATATGTGCAAGTGTGTATTAAGCTTTCACTTATTTGAAGTGAGTTAGAACTTCAGAGAGATACGGTCGTTCTCCTTTCAGAAAGCCTTATAATTTGAGAGAATAATTTGTGTATTTCCTTTTTATTCTTTTTTTAATCATTTCAATATGGCACACTTTATATAAATT
>VYZV01036230.1:5680-68773 GCA_013401275.1 Pandion haliaetus | reverse complement strand
AGTGGTAAGAATGAGCTTGTTGGTCTTCTGCTATGTTGCACAATGTGTGTCTTCAGCCATTGAGTTGGGTCAGAGCAATGGTTGCCTCCTCTAATGCTCATTGAACTCCAGGCAATTACTCCCACTGTATAAGGTTAAGGCTGTGCCATAGTTGGGGTCTTCTTTAAGTATGTTTAGGCAAGACTGTAAAAATAAGCCAGAAAATAATCTAGGAAAATCCTAATAAAAAAAAAAAAAAAAGATTGCTGGTTGTAAACCTGTTTGTCTAAACTGTGCATTTAAAAAAAGAAAACGCTTCATTTCACCTCTTGAGTTCTGTGGGAAGCACTTCTCTGAAATACTGTGCTGTTGCTCTGGCTCTTCTGCCGCAAGACATGTTAGTATGGAGAGAGAATCTTAAGTTAATGACATGATTCATGGCAATTTCAATTCTAAAATCCATCACTGGTATAGCACACTAATGACTTACCATAACATCGCTTATCCAGTGAGCGTGCAGTTCTGTTGTTCGGTCTTGTATACGTGAATGGCTGCTGGCCATACAGGCTTGCGAGACAAACAGGGTCTGAAGTGTGATTAGCTAAATACTTCAATGATAACTTTCAAAAAACAGTCACAAGGTAAATGGTGTAGCTCGTTCTGGCAGTTGGTGATTTACAGGAACATTAACTTTCAAGCTCAATTGACAGCCTCGGAGCTATGTTTCATATAAAGTACGTGCAGTTTGGAAAGAAAGTCACAGAGACAAAGAAGTCATCTATTCCATTAGAGGAAGTACACTTTTAGAAATAATTTCAGCATTATGAAAGGAGGCATTAATGAAGTATTGCTCTTACACTTCTTTTCTTGTTTCTACACAAAAGAAGCAGGTGTCTTTCTATAGACACCTGCAAAATGTTTTTTGTGCTGTCATGACAAATTATTATAGGAGATTGGCAATTTGGGAGGTCTTGTGTAGAAGAATCAGAAGTAATAAAAACAGAAAAAACAAACCCACAAGAACTTCAGGAGTCTTGGAAACTTTGGAAACTTGCTGTTAAAAACAATCTTCAAAATAGAAGATGACCGTGCTGAAACTGTGTATGCTGTGCAAGAGATCTTCAATAGAGCGGAAAATATTCTTCCAAGTTTAAGTATCTCTTCATAAACACATCAGAGACTTTCTAAACTTTTAATTTAGAATGAACTTTTTTTACTTAAGAGGTTTTAACTTTTCTGATTGAATTGATACTTTCAAGATGAGTACCTTCTTATATCTCCTAGGCTCTGTCCTATTTGTTTCTTCTCTTTTTCTAGTTTGATCCGTAGTTTGTACTTTGAGTGGAAGAGAGTTTTTGTCTGACTTTTTACTACTTTGGTGGAATTGGGCAATCTTTAACAGGTTGAATAATTCCCTGTGTGAAATGAATAGTTGTTATTGTTAAAATTGTGTGTTTGCTATTGAATAAGCTAATTTGAAAGATCTGTGACACAAATTAAAGATACAGAAACTGAGATACAGCATGTGCATTTAACTTTTGCTGTAATCTGTGTTGTATCTAGAACTGGCATAAAAAAATTAATGTAAAAGTTGTGACTAATTTTTATATAGTCTGAATTTGCCTTATTACTGTAAGTATTTTCAGATGTATCTCTTCAGGGATTTAATCTAAGACCCAAATGCTAAAGCTTCTGCTGTGGAAATATGTATTCCTGTCTGAATAAAATAATTCATGGGAATGAACAGCATGGTTTTATCCTACTGCTCCATTGTGCAATATCTGGCTTTGTCCACTTAAGCGGGGTCATTAGCACTTGTTGCAGTATTACTTTCTGTCTGAAATAAAATGTGCACATGATATTGTGCAGGAGAGCCATCATATCTTTCATCTAGAGTATTACTAGTCTGCTAGACTAAATGTTTCGGTGTTAGGAGATGCTACTTCCTTTAAGTATGTTTCCATGAATTTCTCAACGTACCACCTTGAAAAATTCACTTAATCTCTCAATTTATTTTTCTGTTTTTGAAAAAAACACACAGGATAATAGTGCTTATGTAGGGTGAGAATTATTTAATTCTTGATATCTCTGTAGTCTTTGTGCTTTGAAGATTTAATTACTTGGTTGCATTTGAAAGAGCTATAAAATATTGCCAAGCACATTTAATCTTTAAAAAAATCATCCAACCCAGAAAGGGAAAAAAAAAAAAATTCAGTAGCTAGATAGAAGTTATCTGTTCTAGGACTCGCTGGTTAATATTGCAGGTGCCATCTTTTCACTCTAACCAAGCCTACAGTTCAGGATAGTATATCTGTAAGTAAAGCTCAAATTTAAATACTGTTCACAGCACTTACTAAGAGATTTGAGATGAAGATTTTGTTTCAAGAAATAACAAGACTCAGAATGGGGGCTAGCTTCTGTGGCAACGCGTGTAGCATGATGATACATCATGCCTAAGTTAGTGCTCGCCTTTTCCCACAGTGATACTTGCATAAGAACATTAACAGAAATATCTCTACTTCACCTTTAGAATACCTGTTGACCTCTTTAGTTTAAAGTACTCATATCTTTCTCTCATTAGCATCTGTTGGGAGAAATGAAGTGAAAAGATTGCTGCCTTATTCTCCTTAACAGCCTATTTAAATTAAAATGGTAATATGCACACGCATATATTGTCCTAATTTGATCTCTCTGCACTTTTTCCAAATAAAGCATTTTGTGTTTAAAAGAAAAGCAGGCATTATTTGTCGATGAAGATGAATTAGCTCTGTGGCTAAAGTGTGTAAAGAGAAAGCAAAGACGAAAAAAGAGATTTCTCATAAAAGCAGACCTGTAAGGAAACCAAGCTAAGTCTGTGACTTCCACAGTTTCTATGCTTTTGTGTCTGTGGAGCCTTTGTATTTTGGAGGCATCAGCAGGGGGAGGGAGAAGAGGATATAAGACAAAGCTTTCCAGACAAAAGAGAAATTCAGATCTTTATCTTCCAGCTTTTAAAATGTATTTACTCAGCCATTCATCCTGGCAGTCACTAAAAGTGCTTTCTGAAGGTTTCCAGTTGCCTTGAAAGACTTCAGGGCAGAAATGTTGTATTAGCTTAGTAGTTGTGTTCTTACCAGCAGGGTTTCACAAGTTTCTCACTGGTTACTTTATCTGAAAATCCAGGAGACTGTTGCTTTATAACTCAGTCGTGTTGTGAATTCTCCTCTTCAGCATCTGATTTGTGGGGTGGCTGAAATACAGCCAGACCTCTCTGAGGGGTGAAATCTGGCATTAAATCTGCTACACGGACTGAAAGCGACCATAGCGAAGCGGTGATGGTGAGAGCAGCTCTGAGGTGCTCAGAGGGGGTGCCTGGAGGCCAGCCTGGGTGGGAAACCCTTGGGTGAAGGGGTGAGGAGTTGTACCTACAACTCTACTTATTCTTCCACGCATTAGCGCCCTGTTGAAGGGTGCCATTTTACGGTTTAGTCTAGGGTTTGGCATGTGCATCTCCTTAGGTGTCCGGAGAATAATTGTGAGTGGATCCTACACTGCTTATCTCAAAGGAACAGAGTGCATCACAGTATTCACTGTTGTAATTATTTCAGTATAGGCTATAAGTTACAGCTTTAACATGTGGATGTTAAGTGTTTTACACTGTTGTAATTGTAAATCTATATAATTAGATGGAGAGTCTTTTCAAGATGCTAACCTCTGTCTAACAACAGAAGACAATTTTTATTGATGGTGGTAATACAGATGGCTAGTAATAGATAACTAAAAGGATAGAAGGGTAAGTGAAATTAAATAAACATTTGAAGTTCAACTCTTGCTGTAAGAAAGGTTTAGTAATTTAAACATCGGCAGTTCAGTAGAAGCCCTACTTGCTCTATTGTGTCTGAAATGGTGAAGTAGTTCTTTAGCTTGGAAAAGAGGAGGAAAAGCTGTGACGAAAGTACTTGAACATGTTTTTAAAAAAAGAAACCCACAACAATGCAATTTCTGACAGAAAGCCAGAAAACAAGAAGTTTTCATCCTTTCTTAAAATAAAGGTACACCCACAAGGACTATTAGTGACATGTCAGCCGTAACAGATCTTTGTAGTTCTGCAATTATGTTGTACCTATGATGTTTAAAAATATTTTTGAGAGACTGGAGAAGGTTACTTGATTGAAAAAGGGAAAAAAAAAAAAAAAAAGCTATGAAAACTAGACACTTTGAGATGTTAAAATTCACAAGAGTTGCATAATTGAAACAAATGAAATTATTATTGTATACTTAAGTACTTTAGCAAATTATTTTAATTGCCTTATTTATCTTTAAAAGATACTGCACTGTTTATTAGCCAAATTGATATGTATGTATATATCTAAAGAGTACAAAAGAGGGGTAAGTGTTAATTATAAGTAACATTTTTATTCATATACTAGAACTAACTATAAAAATTGATAAAATACTTGTAAATTGATATGCAGTCTGTATTATGCCCTGTAGGAAAATAAGCATACTCTTTTAATCATTATTAATATTTCATGGTATGCCAAAAACCAGTAACAACGAACATGATATAAATAAACAGTAGCACAGACATCTCTGGTTGTTTGGTTCTTCATAAATATACTGGGCACAAAAGACGAGCTTTGAGAGTTCCTTGGGAAAGTAGATCTAAGCTGAGAGTTCTGGGTTTATTCCAACATAAAACAGTAGACTAGGGAATTTTGAGGAATTTCAGTTCTGTTGAAAGTATTCTTACTTTCTGACCACAATTGTTATGGAGAAAGCATGCCATTTCATACTGGTGGGACATTCCTGCACATACCAGTTTGCGGTGAGCAAATTTATTCTGGCCAGAACAAGTCTCTTGGTGACAACTTCTATAAAATGTGGTTGTCGTGCTGCCAGATAGCACAGTGTGAGTTCCATACAAATGGGCATGTATTACTGGTTTTCTGTAAAACCAGGATATTTACAGGTATGGGATTTCATAGTATTGTATTATACTGGTAGGAATCTTACAAACAAACCAACCAACCTTTATACAACCTTAATAAGAAGGGTTTAAAAATCAGATTCCAGAAGACACTTTTCCTCACACATGACTTCTTATCATGGGCTGATAACTTTAAATGACTAGTCATCTTTACGTGAAAGAAACCTAAACATGTATGTCTCTGTATGTAGCTGATCTATGAACTCCAGCAAACCTCCAGACTGGGAAACCAGGACCAAAGAAGAAAAGGGGGGATGGATGCAGCCATAGACTTGTTGCACTGGAGAAACCTCTTCTGTAAATGAGAATGGCTATGAACTACAGTTGAATCTGTTCTCTCAGTTTCACAGTCGTATACAGTAGGAAAGAGAAAAGCTTTCAGCTTCGGAAGAATCTTTGGAAATGTGTGATCAAGTTGGTTTNTTAGTAGAGTATAAGTACATGAATTGTAATTTTCCCATGGCTCTGTGCGGTGGCAGCTGCGAAGGGCAGCTAGCACGTAATGTTCCATGTGAGCCTTTTTGCTGCATTGCCTTTGTTTCCTCTGTGCTATGCAGGAGTTAATGATTCTGCTGAAGAACTTCGCTATAACTTTTAACATTAGGTTGACGAGGCCAAGGTGTTTGCATTTTTTTTGGTCAGTGCTGCATTTATAACAGCTTCTATTTTGTTGCACCTCTCAGCGAGGTGATCCTCTCTGCACATTTGGCACAGAGGGCAATCTCAGAAATCTAAGTTTCAAATTCAGTAGTGTGCTGCGCCAGGGATGTTGCGTTTGGTAGTTAACTTAAATCTAGATTTACTTGAACAGCCAATCGGCACTGGCTGATAATGAAGTGGATGATTTACGAATGCTAAGGGCATGATTAGGATGAACCTGTTGACATCTAAAAGCAGAAAAGAGCACGTTGAGCCTCAGGAAACCATAAAAGCTTTTTATGCTAGTGAATACATACTGTGCATTAGGGAGCCGACCTTAATGCCCCAGCACATTTAATATTTTTTTCTTTTAAATTCCCTGAAATTTTTTATTTTATTTTACTTTATTTTTTTACTTATCCATGTTAAAACTATTACAACCTACAGCTTTCTCTCATAAAACTTGTAGTTCATTGATTTCTGTGAGAGTCAGGAACTAATTTTCCTATATAAACACGTGGGATTGGAAGCCGACTATTGCAACATGCTCTGGTAAACACAGGACAACAGATCACCTGTTACTACCTAATGGTTTCTTCCATGAACTGTTTTTATTATTGCTGAAACAGTTTACCACACTGTGTAACTTACTGAAATGGTAACTGTTGAATGATTCAGTGATTCTGCAGGTTTTTCTGGTGCTGTGGTCATGCGATCTACAGCAGTTTGGATGTGGGTTGTGATGAGAACCATGAAATGCTGTGTTGTGCACTGCCTACACCAGGAAAGTCATGTCCTCAGAGCTGTGACTTTCAGTTACTGAAATTAAGTCACTGGAGCACACATGTAGTGACATCTTGGCGTAGCCTGCTTGTCAGCAGGAGATCTTGTGCTGTTCAGGAGGTTGTTTCACTCTGGAGACAAGCTATGGTTTGCCAGCTTACATCAAATGTGTGCGGACAAATGCAAATCTGCAGAAACAAGAAACACTGTGTTGCTAAAACTGTAAAGTACACCAGAACTAACACGGGCAAATGTGAGTTGTTTATGAAAAATGTGTTGGAAGTGCCATAGGGTGGAATTATCACTTATAAAGATCTCACTCCCTCAGCTTAGAATAGCTTAAAGGTGCTGGAAGATAAGGTTCTGCACTGTGCTCTGGAGATCGTGTCTATTTTGACTAAATTGCTATAGCTCTGAATATTGTTACTCTTTAATGCCATGTTGTGAAATCCATTATTTGCTCAGCACTCCAACCATAGAGCACACAAGATACTTTTTTAAAATTCCCTTAAAAAACAACATATTAATTTGATCCCTCCTCAGTTCTTGAACTAGATTTTTGTGAGCAGTCACTATGTAATTTACTTGACCTACAAATTCACCTGTGTGTGTCAGTACATGTATCCTCTTATGTCATGCTTTTCATTTCCTTCTAAGATGAACAATGCCATTCATTTTAATATTTCTGTAGGAGAGGTATGTTTACCTTATTGTATCCATTTTCTTGCTGCCTCTCTGACCTATCTAATGATGTGGTGGTCTTTCCAAGATACAAAATCATCTCATGTGAAGTTACTGACTTGCTCCAGATTGTCCAAACAACTCCGTCTTTAATTATGCTCCAGACTGTTGAGGTACAGCAGTCGCTGTCAGTAGAGCTTTTTAATGGTATTTCTTTGTGTGGCTGATTCTAGTCATTAGTCAGTTGACATCAAGTCCTAAATCCTGATCGCCCCCCACCCCACCCCGCCCCGTCATTTTTTTCTGGTACACTCTATAACAGCGAGGCAAACAGAAAGAAGTGAAAGAAATATTCCATAACTGTAAGGTGGAAAGGCATATCCGAAGAGAAGTTCTAACTGTGGTGCATGTTGGTGTGTGTGAGTTGGTAGAGAACCTCTACTGGTTTAGTAACCCCTTTGTGTGAGGCAATGTATTCACAGTGTTCCCGCCGTCTTGCAGCTCTGACAGTGATGGCAGTGAGACGGGGAGCACTGACTGGTCCATTGGCTCTGACTGAACCCAGTTGTGATGGCAAGTGCTTAATATAAAATGAATCTTTCTCCACTGCCACAGAAAAATACAAAAAAAAGGAGAAGAAGGATGATTATAACTTTCCTCTTGCAGGCAAGAGGTAAGTCTTCAGAAAAGTTGGAGGAGTCAAAGGATTGATTTGTTATGAAGGATAGTTAGAGGAGACAGCAAATCAATTTACTGAAGCGAGAAGTTTGTGGGAGGGTCTGGTAGGACTTGTGGCTACGGAGGACTAAGTTAAATGATGCCCCAAAGTAAAATGATGTAGATAAAGGTGGACATTTCTGAAATGAAAGAAAGGAATGTAGAATTAAATGCAGATCTCAAAGCAGCAAAGAACCTACTCTTGTGCTTGGGAATTTATGGTAGAGGTAAATTAAAGAAGCCAATTGTTGGCAGAAAATTGCTTGAAGAAATTTTATAAACTAGAGATAGCTTCATAAGGACTGACAGAGAAAGAGAAAGGAAAAAAAAATTCAAATCCCAATATGTTTCTGGGAGACAAATGTTACAATTTTTTAAAGTGAATCTGATTTCTGGTTGAGATATAATATTAAACTTTTGTAAGGAGATAACTATTTAAGACTTTACTTGAGCTGTGTAATTTCCTTTACAGCCATTTTAGCCTTTTATGATAATATTCTTCTATGCATAATATTCTTTCTGCTGAAACAAAATAGTTTCCTAAAGGGAACCAGGGGTGTCTTATGCTAGAGTAGAGTATTTCTCTAAAGTAAGAGGTAAATGTAGGAAAAATTTGTAAATAGAGAAGTAGAAATATTATTTCCACAGTGGATTTTTTCTGTAAATCCTGTGATTTTCTAACAGTTCATACATTTATAGGCATAATCTGAAGGGAAGTTTAAATATGAATTCTGTGTTATTGGTATTTCATCTAGTGAAGAATGATACTAGATTCTCTATGTGATGAATTGGGTGATAGGGGAGGGACACGTAATTTAAATCTTTAGTGTGATTCATTGATGTGTTAAGAATAGAAGTATAATATGTCATGATACTTTGCTATCTTCTATTTACTGCTATTGGCCTTTCTAAGATTGCTTAAAAAGAGTTAAAAATTCGCTGAGGTAACATAGTTCTTTAAAAATTTCCATGAAGCAAAGATGTGAGATTATGTAAAATTCCTCACTCTCAGGATTCAGGACAATGCAGGATTAGGTTTATTGTCTTAAAGTTTATATTTATCATACGTATTTAACACAGAAAATAGTTCTGCATTTTTTTATTTGATCTTCAGCTTTCCAGAAGTCTTCTTCCATCCCTCTTGATACATCTTTTGTCGTGTGACACATGCTCATTTTGCTATGTATCAAAAGCAGCTGGTTTTGAGGGAACTCTTTTATGTCGTTTTCTTTGTATGTCATTTACCATTTTTATTAATTATTTTAGCTGTGATTTTTATATTTGCAGTGGTTATACTTCCTTAGTATAATCAGTGTATGTCTACAAAGGAGAACAAATGTCTTTTCATTCCCTGTTTTAAAAGGTTTGTCTTTTGGGGCTTTTCAGTTAATATCTTAATCAGCAGTCTCTCTTAGCACCCAGTGACTGAGTAGCAGTGACATTTTTGTTCTTCTCATTTCCATTTTTATTCCAACTTTTTGTTTGCTAAAGAAACAGAATGGGATGATTGTTTTAGGAAGTTGTCAGCATAGGTTCCCTGAGCTGGCTGATATAAATCTTGCCAAGTGTACTTGTGCGAGGTACACTGCTGCATCAGAATTGAACATAGAAATTATGAAGGACATGAAAAGTTTATGATATTTGCTTTTTGAGTTCCACTTCACTAATATTGAACAGCAATGTATGTGCTCAACTACATAGAGAGGAAAAAGGAAGAGAAGCTGGTGCGTTTGTATAGCCAGCCTATCTGTAGTGCATGTGATTGCCTAGAAAATTCCATTTGGTTCAGTCAACAAGTTCTACGCGGCCTCTTCTTTCTTTCCAGCTGCTCTCTTTGAGATAAGTCTGGAATAGCAAAGAAAGGAAAAATATTATTTTTACCTTTGAACGCTAAGGCTTTATACATGTATAGATAGATCATAACAGCTTACATTCTTATAATAATGGCATTTTATCTTTATTTATTTATGTTACACTGGGACTGACAAGAATATTTGAAGGGTTGTGGGACAAAGTGATTTCCATTTCCCTACTTCAGAAAGAGATCATATAAATAAACTTTCTTCGATTTTCCTTGTTGATAAAATTTCAGTTCACGCATAATATTAACCTACACTTGCATTTAGAAAAACAAACTGTAAAAATAGGGAATACTAACACAAGATCTTTTTTGTTAGTTTGGGTTTTTTTTTGTAGTGAGCCTTGGACCAGTATTTCCCCTACAAATGTTGTTTGTGGTGAGTTCAGATCTTTTGTTTCAATAATACTTCATGGGGTGTAGGAATTGCAACAATGAAGAGCATAATCTGAAAAGGTTTTAGGACCTTTGTCATGTAAGTTGTGAAAGTGTTTCATATTCCGTAAGATTTTGAATTTATACCAGCAGGTTCAGTGCAATAATCCTGAGATAACATAATTTTTTTTTATGGAATACATAAAACATAGGTATTAGAGAAGATCATAAAAGACTTGCATAACCCTTTAGAAAATTGTTGCAAGCTTCATAAGTGAAATTATTCCCACTCTTTTGCATATAGGCAGAATGATGCACTTTTATTATAAATTAATGGAAGTGGCTATTGTGTATGATTTCACTGCCATATATTATTTTACTGAAAGTGTGCTTAATCTAAGACAAGTAGCAATTCAGTGTAAATAGCTTAGAAATCCAGTGATGGCCATTTTCTGTGTATTTGCCATTGCTTTTCACATACTCCAAATGTTTATTTGCAAATCTTTTACGTTAAATGCAATATGCAAAACCCTCAACTTCCATCAGAATGATGCTTCAGTGATTTTTATCTCATTAACTATTTCTAAAAGCTCAAATTATTCCTGGAATACATCATCTGGAAGAATTAAAGCAATTCCCACTAATAAGTAAGCTGACATTTTCTTTAACATGTATAAGAGCTCTGTGTATGAAATAGTAGCTCCTGTGATATTTTTTCCTTAATCCACTAGGATGTATTTTTTTCTACAAAATAAACAAAAGATGATGGTTTAAAGTGATCTTTGTTTTTGTAAGTTCATATCTATGACCTTATCTACCTGAAATTAGAAATTCCACGTTTTGCACTTTTTTTCTAACAACATGGAGAGTTTTCGTGGAAAAAACTTGAATTCTAAATTTTGCAAGCTTCCTGTATTTCTTTGTAAGCTGGCTCAAACTGAAGTCTCTGCTATCATGTCTTCGCTATTTTTGGTGTTCAAACTTGCTGGAATTAAACCAGCCCAGCGATGTGTACACATTACCATGTTTTGGATTCAGCATTAAAAATACTTTCCTAACATTTTTGCTGAAATTCCAAGAGTTTCATATTCATCTGCTTATGGCCAGAGCTTGTAACTGAGGTATCAGGTCACCTAACTCATTCCCTCAGGTTTCCTGTGCCCCATATCTGCAACGTACTGCTGGGGATTCAGATGCAGAAAAAGAATTATTTGCAGTGATTTAGAAAAAAACAGACTTATACAGTGTATAGCTTAATAAGAGAATCCTCTGCAATGTAACAGAGTCTGTTTTATAAAAATCCGTAACACACATAAAATACATTTTCATGCAGCACATCTGAAATATTTGAACTCTGGAGTGGCTCTGGAAATCAGAGTGAGAGAGCGTGCGTGTGAATATGCATCTGCTTTGAAAGGTGTCTTCCAAATTCTAATCATCTATATTATGAAATCTACTTCCAATGTTCTAATGTATTACTTTGACAGTAGTTTTCTTCCCAATCTTATCAGAGAGGGCATTTTGTCTCTCATCTTGGCATTAGGAATAAAAATTGTCTGTTGCTTTAAAAATTACTGTATGTGTGACTCTGCCCTTTAGTGTGCCATTTTTAAAATGAGGAAAATGATGCTTCCAGAGGAGTGATACTAATATGAGTTCATTATTGTTTTTATAAAACACAAGGACTGTGCTTGAAAAGTTTTCCACTGCAGGCGTTATTAGTGGAAGCGGACCTGCATAAACTAATTTAATAACATGTTTATGGAAGATTAGATTTCAGGTACTGTGTTCTGGGTTTTCTTTTTCTCTTTCCTCTGCTCTGCCCCAAGGGGAAAACAGTCTCTCATTCAATAATTCATGAATAACAGAAAATAAAATAAAAAACATGGAAAGTGTCAGGAAATGTATTTGAGAAGCAGTGTGTGTCAGGATTAAAATAAGCTTTAAAATAGAAGGTGAGAATGCACTTGGACTTAGGTACAACACAGTTGGTAGAAGACAGTCAGAAACTGATTTATCTTAGGTGAAGACACCTTACAGTGGTGTTAAGGATGCCTAAACTTAATCCTGCAACACCTGCTTGTCAGCGTTCTTCAGTACTTCAGAAATACTTCTCCTGTTTTGCCCATTATTTAAAATTTCCGATCTCCCCTGATCCCGGTGTGTTCTTAATTCTCAACTCTTTTACAAGACCTGTGGAGAGCATGGTGTTTATTTCTTCTTGTGTTCATTATTTTACCTTCTAAACTTTATCTAACTGTCTTCAGTTACAACAGCAATAAAATTTTGCAGTAACGTGGGTTTCAGCACAGGCTGTGTGATCCCCGTGGATCGCTCATCTGTGCCAATCACACTGCTGCCATGTCGGTGCCTCACTTGCCTACTGCTCTTGTACCCAGCACCATCTGCTGCCTGCCTGTGCTCTAAGCATATTTCTGATCAGAGTAGGAACAAGATAACGGATGCACCAGAGGTAATACTTGTATTAAGTACTTAAGTTTTAAAGCTATCTCAGTAATCTGCACCAAGGAATCTTGTAATGATGTCTACACAATAAAGAGAGCACATCTATGTTATGATAACTTCCCTGAATCTCCTGGGTAGGCCCATTACTTGTACCTATGTATAGAAAGAACAACAGCAACAAAAAAAATCAAACCCCGAAACTGACAAAAAGAACCTCAAACCAAAACAAAAAAGAACCAAACCGAAAAACCCTTACAAATACAAAACCTCAAAAACCACTGAGAATGCTTCTGAGCCTGCCCCATTTGCACTTCTGCCACCATGTCCCAAGCATATAGATCTACCATAAGTATGGAGGCAGTCAAGTATCAGTGAAATTCTGGCATTGGTGTACCTTGGCCTCAGTCCCTCAGGACTGCCAAAATCTCCTTCTTCAGTACGTCCTCCGTAGGTGATGTCCCTGGCCCGGTGAGGCTTCTGATGAGTTGTAGGTTCCCTCCTTCCAGAAAGGCAGTATAGCAGGCAGATTTATATAGGTCAGCAAGAGAACTAATTTCATGATGTAGTTATTTATTATGTTTAGCTGAAAAAAAAAAAAAAGGTTAAAATTCTTCCTGAAATAGAATTACTATTCTCTTGACAGCAAACCCTATTACCACAGCTAAGTGTATGATATCAAGGTAGGATTTTTCCTGTAACTTTAGAAGGGATTCCTGACATAAAGTAAAGATGGGGTTAGTATAACATATGAATATTAGGTGAAATGTGATGGGGCTTTGTGGATATCTGTGGATAGCTTTTTCGCATTGGAACAAATAAGTAAGTATTTTCATGTTGTTTTTCTTGATGGAAAGCTGACGTGCACAGTTGCCCAAGGGAAGGGAAGAAGCTGCAGAGAGGCAGGCAGACAGACACCAGTTCCTTTTGGTTAATAAGAATGCAATACAGATATAAATGGATTTTACTATAATAATATTTGGATTTCAGACTGTATTCTGACCACGTGCAAAGTAACAACTGAAAGGAGTATGTGATTACATATGCCTATGCTTATGAAAAGACTCGTGTATATTTTTCACAAGTTGTGCTGTCAGAGCCCACAGACATTCTTGACTTAAGCAGGGCAATGGATCTGCCTTGCATTGGCCTTCCTCAGAGAAGATGGAGCTACTCTTACCTGTACTTAACATTGGTGACTCCTACATGTGTTCCCCTGTTCTCCCCTATTTTTTAAGGTACACGGTTTGCATTCAATCTGAATTCTGTGCCATAATTTAGGACACATGCTAAATAATTTACTTGGAGACTTGATTAAAAAAAAAAAAGTTACTTCCAAGCATACTTCTTTATCTCTTGAGGGATTATTTATGGTACAAGTGCCTGTTCTGGACATACTCTTTCCACCTGAAGAACAAACCGACTCTTTATTTTACTTCATATACTAAGAACTACAATATGCACCAGAAAAAATCAAACATACTTTATAAGACAAATAGTCACAGCTGGGGATAAGGAATATAAATAGGATGACATAAAATGAAAAGAGCTGATGATCCAACAAGGCTTCTATAGATCATGTTGTCTCTAATGTCAGGAGAATTGCAGATTAGTCTTGCTGCTGTGTATAGGTAAACCCATTTATCAACTTTCTGGAAAAATTTAATTGAAGGTGGCACATTTTCCTTAGTTCTGCCACACTTCAAAGCCTGAAGTATAGGGTTTTGTCAGCCAGTCTTTCCTGGCTATAATCAGCATGTGAGAATCCTGTTCAGGCTTTTCTCCACCAACCACGTCTGAGCTACTCCTGGCTAACTATGATAATGTAACTTTTGTTTGCTTGATTAGTAAAGGAAAAAAACCTAGGAAGCCTTAGCTTTTAACAACTTTATCCAATGCAGACTTAATATTCAGAGACAAAGAGCAATTTAAACTGCAAATGTTCATTATAAAAAGCTGTATTTCTGTGAAGTATAACTTAGTCATACCATACAGAAAGAAGGTGACAAGCCCTAGAAAAAAACCTGTTTGGACAAGGTGGATACTGGCATAGGCTATGCTATTTTTCCTGAATAACTTACAGGAAGAGAAACTGTTTTTATGAAGAGATATAACAGGAAATGTGAATTTTAACAACTCAGGAAAAAATAACCAGGAATATAAAAGTAGTTTTGCTACCATGTACTACTTTTTTAACACGATACTTCATATCTAAGTGACAAAACGGATTTCTGTACATTTATATTCATTCTTTAAAAGCTAAGTAGAGCTCAGGCAACTAAATCAAGCTGTTTGATATTAAGTTTTGGGTTTTTTCCCCCTTTCACTTGATGTAAGAGTACTGTAGCATATAATGTCATGTTAGTTTTATGTATGTAAATACTTTCGAGTCAGAACATGTAGTGTGAGCATATTTTATCTGCTATTACCACTAAGATTTGTACATTTCCAAACTAAAAATATGTTCTGTGTTTATCAAAATTTAAAGTAATATTGCTCCTTTAAGATTATCTGAATTTGTGAGAATGCCTCTGTTGTTATATCAGAAAGAATTTAACTGTGCTTTGATTAAGAAATTTTTGTCAGTTCTGAAATTTGAGAAAGTTGTTTAAGTATGTTAGCAATGGTGTACAAGATAAAACAGAAGTATAACAGAGTATCTGATTGTTACTTAAATGTAATAAAATCAGTTGAACGACAAAGTCTTCAGTAGCATATTCTCACAGATAGGCATTTTCTTGGGCCTTCCAAAATGCTGATATTCTTACGGGGAACTTTAGGATAAATCCATATAATTCCTGTGCATGACATTTTGAAAAGACCAGAGCTGTGAATATGACACCTGATTGCTTTTAAGTCAAAAGCTTTCATGTGCAGGAAATAATGTTTCAATTAAAAAGAGACAGAAGGGGGAGGTAATTTGATATTACTATGTTACACTCCAAATCATGTATAGAAAAACAAAATTAGAGCAAATTCAATAGGCTGCTGACTCAAAGCTGAACAGACTTAAGCATCTATATCACCTGTTCAAAAGATTGATAGGCCACAATTTTAGTATCAAATTACTGTATCAAGTCTCAGAACTTGGTGGTCTCAGTCTCTGGATTTTTGAAATTTTGCTATTGCTAGTTACCAAGCACTTGGTTTTATTCTCCATTGTTCCCACTTCAACTTTGTCATAGATTCCCTCTACTATAATTTCAGCTGTGAAGATACTGTGCAAGATTACACATACTGACAGCAGGTGGAAAGAATTTCTACGCCTTAGTATACTGACTTTGCTTTGTGCTTTTCCCTGTGAACTGTATTTGACTTACAATTAAAAGTATATAAAGGCACCTGTAAGATTAGTGAGCATTTTAATTTTTAATACTACATACAGTATCTGACATGTCACTGGGGAATCAGAGGAAATCCTTCCTCCTTGCATAAAACCAATAGAATGCATTTACCCTAAAATTGCCGTTGGAATAGATACTTTTTCTAGTAATATTTGGAATCATTTCTTCCAAATGACATCTCCTTTCCTGTAAGGTGCTTGATCATTGAATCCTGAGATACAGATTTGGGTTTTGCTTATGGTTGGGTTTCTTTACAGAACCATTAAGAAAAAGAATTTGCCATGTGAAGATTCACCATGTATGTATGGATTTGCTAGCTGTATAAAAGGCATTGTTCTATGGATGACCTCCTTGCACAGAATGATAGTTTTATCCTTCTCTACATCATTATGTTTGCTGTACAAAAATCCTGCTGTGCTACATCATAATAACATGTAATCTTCTTGCTCAGTTTAGCTGAGATTTAAGGAGCCGCTGTTCATGGAAGCAGTTTTCTAAAGTCTGATCTATAATTTACCAGAATCAACCAGGCAAAAGAGCAAGAGGCTTTATAAGAAGGATACAGCCCTTAAAACTCTTAAATGAAGATTAGTTTAAAGTTTTACAATCCGGTACAGAACCATCTGGCAAATCTCATGTCAGGCTTTGTTAAACCCCTGAGCTTTCCTAGTATGCTCTAGTCATTCAACCCCCATCCCACAGCTTGCCTTTATCTTCCATTCCTCTGTCTCCTGCCAGGCATCCGCTTTACTCATAGGTGTGTTGGAACCGAAAAAGGAAATAAGTAAGTGAAGGGCTGATTTTTCTACAGGAATAGTGTAACATCTGTAAATGACGGGGGCTGTGGGTTTGTTGCGCCTCTGGAAATCATGCCCTTATAATTGCTGGCTGGCTGGATATGCGCTAGGTGATCTATTGCATCTTTGAAGAGGTACTTGCAAGATAAAAGCTGCCTGTTGGCAGAACCATTAGAGACTTGCTGGGTTAAATTGTGGCTTTTGAGGCCAAGGAATTACTGGGAGGACGTATAGCAACACCACAAGGCATTTTGATACTTTCAGAAACAGAGCCGCAGGTGTTACAGCCAGAACAGTGTAGAAGTTGTGTCAGTAGTGACTCCAGGTTGCTGTTTGGCGTGGAAAGCCAATTGTTCCCATCGTTCCTAAATCACATTTCAGGGCTCTAGGCTGTGGGTTCCTTGCTGATACCTCCACAAAGGGGTTTTTACCTGTGAATTTCAAATTGTATTTTTTTTTTCTTCGGTGAAAGGCAGACCTAATGTGTTTCTCCAACACAAAGCAAAACCCCTCTCATATGAATCTTTAACAACATCTTGACTTCAGCTGTCCTATGGCTTTCCTATAGACTTATGTGTCACGCAGATTTATTTTCATATTTATATAAAGCTTGGAAACATGGAACAAAATGATTTGTTCTAGCAATCTGTTACATAAAATTATACTTTCTTCACTTAAATTAACCCTTCTGTTCACCTTTCACATGAAGGATCTTAAGAGGCTGAAGGAGAGGACTGCAGGAATCCAATTACCTGAAATGAACTTACAGGCAAGAAGGAGGCATTGTTAATGGAGATAATCTCCTTCTCAGGCTTACAGCGTTTTTCTGTCTCAGTGTGATAATAAAGATGTCCTGTCTGGACAGTGAAATTAGTGTACATGACTTCCTGATTGTAACGTGGGACAGAAAAATCTTCAGTTCCTGTCTAAAAATGTAGCTTTTGGCCATATACTTTAAACATAACTGGAAAAGACAAAAGCTGCCCCAAATACACATGTGCAATCCCAGCTAGACTTTGATAGTGTAACATAACTAATATACTACTTACAAAATGTCTTTTGCTGTTTGTTTCCTAAATCTCACTTCAAGCCATACAGGATTTCAGCTTGAAAGACAATTTCATAAAGCACTTTTTTTTCTTTCCTGTAAAGTGCAGGAGTGGAACACTTTGAGTCAGACAATCTTAATGCTGCAGTAGCAATTTTGGAAGGCACCAGAGAAAAATGCATCGTATTATCTTTGAATTTCAGTCTGCTTTTGCTTCTCACAGCAATCAATAACCATTAGAATCATTGGTGGTAGTATCCGTCTAGATAATTTTAGGGCTTTGCCAGAAATCAAAATACATAAACCTAAATTGTTGTGCTGTAACTCTTTCTTTTCTTTTTAACTCTAATAAATCCAGATTTGCTTTGAAGAAAAGCAAAAAACTGTCAATAGGGAAATTGGACGAAAGAGAAATGACACCTAGCTGAACAGATTCAGTAGTCAGTATTAGACTAAAAAGTTTGAGGGCCAGAACAAATTCCCTTTGCAGCCTGGGAAAGTGATAGTCATTGAAAAATTAGTCATATCCATGGGTCAAGTTATTAGAACTTTTTACGATTATTTTAAAACCCAACTCAGGAAGCTGAGGCCAACCAATTGAATATAATTTAATTTCCTTCCAGCAAAAAGGGAAGGACTTTCCCTCAATTTTAGAGTATGTATTTTTGTATTAGAGGCAGCTGCCTGGTAGCTCGGGAGTCCTGGCTGTAGGAAGCGAAGCAATACAGCAGGCCCTGTGGCCGGGAGTGCAGCTCGAGCTGGGTTCGGCAGAGGCAGAGAGCGGGCAGCTGCCTGCCCGCCTCTGTTGGCTCCTGAGGAGCGGGGTGCTGCTCGCATCTGCACCTGGATGTGGCAGCTTCCTCTGGTTGCTGCTGCTACTGTGATGCACTGTGGAGAGGGAAGAGGCAAAAGGGAGAGCTCGGTGGGTAGCTGTCGGATAGGATCGCAGGGAGTGGGCATCCATCCCTCTTCCCCCGTCCACCCGCATCTCACCTTCCTGACCTATGCGGGGGACTGGCAGGGCAGGATGCTAGATGGAGCGAGCAGACTAGTACCTTAGGGCAGAGAGAGAATGGGGTTAGGTCTGATGGAGAAAATAGGTTGAGCAAATTAGCGGTGTCGTGTTATGCATCAGCCCAACCTGCATAGGCACCAGGAGCCCGACTAGCGTACAGGGAGGATGCAGTTGTTGTAAGATTAGTTTGAACTATCTCAGATGCACAAGAGATTTCTCACTTGTATTTCAGAGTGGGGACCACCAGCGTGGCATCTTAAAGATAAAAATGAAGTCTGACTTACAACAATGACTTTCATAACCTTTAAAATCTATTTTACAATTTATTTTCTCTGGTAAATTTTGGAAGCTTGGATATTACCTGTCAAGCTGTCATAAGTAATTATATGTTTGTTAACTTACTGTTCCTAATAACAACAGGAAATATTCATGATGAATTTAATTTTTCCGTAAAAAAAAAATTAACTACTTTGATTAAATATTAAAGCTTTCCTTTGCTGTTACAACTAGACAGAAAATTCCAACTATCAGCAAAATATTTTCTGCACAATCTTTTTACTAGCTGGCCATTATGCTGGACTTTATTGATTGCTAACATAATTGATCAGGGTAATTTCTAGGTGGTCAGGTGGAAGACTGATGTGACTGGCTGTATGATGACTCAGCAAACTAAAACTTCTTTCATAGTGAAAATACTTGAAAATTGGACTTTCTGTGGATAGACAGGATTGCTGGGCCTCAGGGAACAGTTGACAGTATTGCGTTTCCCACTGGGCAAAAGGGATTACTGAGATAAAGAAAACTTTTACAGCCAGCAAGACCTTATGTGGTTTCCTGTCTTTTTTTGCCTTTTCCAGTGCCTCTACCAGGGCAGTGATATGGGGTGTCAGGTAATGTTTTAGAGCAAAATGAGTCTCCCTCAACTTCAGCGGAGTAGGGAGATCTCAGAAGGTGTTGGATGAATGGCAGGAACTGAATCAGTTGTCCAGATACGCCCCAGTACGGTAGCTGGCTGCAACAGAAGTGACAGGTGGTTCATCAAACATGAAAAGAACCTAATTTATTCCACAAGTCAAGCCTGCCTGCTAGAGAAGTTGTAATCAGTGCGTGTACATGAGCTAAGGGAGTTTTAATGGTACTGCTGAAACCATAATGTAATATCCAGGTTGAAATCATTCCATCTTTATCTCATTATGAGTACAATTTTCTTCTATGTGTGAAACTTAAATGTCAAATTGAGGAAGTGGAGGGAACATAAACAAAAGACTGTGGGCATATTCTATTGTTTCTTTAGAGGAATCATAGAAGCTGCAGAAGGCTGTGGGAAGATGCTCCAAGCAAAATGGGGAGATAAAGGTTTCCAAAAACTTTCCACTTTTAGAAAGAGCTTCTTTATTTGTGCTGGAAGAAAGAAGCTCCCAGGAGGATTGTCTATCATTACCACATTCTTCTTTAAAAAAGAGAAAAGAGAACTTGCGAATAAGTGCTGCTTATGTGATCCATTAAGAATGTGTGTATATCTCAGCAAGCGGTAAGTAGGGAGCTTGTATACTAGAAGTACAATTGTTATAGTAGCAGGTAGTTCAGAACAGGTATTCGCACAATTTGAGTTTTGCAGCTTGCTGAGTTGGAAGCTGCAGCCGATGTGCTGCTAGTTAGCAGTGTAAGTGCTGGTTCATTATAAGCTATCACACGTGTAGTCACAGCTCACGTATAAGATATTTTTTCTACACTGAAAAGTGGCCATGCAAACACAGTTCCAGGTTCTCTGTGGCAAACCACATCTGTGCTGTGCGTTGGGGCCTTTAATTTCTAGAGCTCAATCCCTTTAGTTCTGAAACGGTATTGTAAAAACGGATGAGAGCGAGAAAGATGTGTACAAAGATGTGTGTGGAAAGCCTGTAGGGGCTGGAAGCAGTTACTGCTTGGTTTTTTTCTCTTCCATGTGCTCCAGGATGCAGGCTGCTGACTGACTAGTAGTTGCCCCAGAATCTGCTCTATTTTCACTCTTGCTGTGTTTTGTCACTGCTTTCTGACACTTGTCTTTGGAGGGGTGAAAGGGTTTTTTTGGGTGCTGAGTAGTGGAAACAGTAGGAAGTAAATGAAGAACACAAGGTGCTAGTCTGTAAGATATTCAGCTTTAAGAGGTGTTTGGTCTTCATTAAGTCATATCTAAGATTTAGAGAATGGTTTTCAAGTGTTACTCAAACTTTTTATGTACTGTCTTATCTAAATGTACTTTTGCATCCCTTTTCTTTGTGTACTCATAGACTTGCTTTTTCCTTTTTCTCTCTGCTCTAAAATAGAACTGACTGGACAAATGTTGTGTAAAAAAACTGATGCAAAATTCCAAGTAAAACTATTTCTCATGAAGTAGTGTGATTTTTGTTTTATTGTTTTCTTAATGTCAGTTCCTGGCAGGCTATCCCATATGG
The DNA here is from genome assembly GCA_013401275.1 of Pandion haliaetus. NCBI lineage: Eukaryota > Metazoa > Chordata > Aves > Accipitriformes > Pandionidae > Pandion > Pandion haliaetus. The sequence goes on along the minus strand of VYZV01036230.1, from coordinate 47,670 downwards.
AATTATTATGGTATCTTGGCACCACAATTGATATGTTTAATAATTTTCATTATGTGTTTGGGTCCCTTTGATGCTTGATTATTACATTTTAAAAAGATTATAAGGTAGAATACATTTCCTTTTGAACATATGAAAAACACAACCTTCCCTTTCCAGATGCATTCATTTTAACTCTGTTTAGCATTCACTAAATCTGTGGTTATTTTTTTTTTCTTTTGAAATGCACTTATTGTTGTATTTCAAGAATGAATCATGTTCTGTTGTTACCCCAAAATATAACAAAAATGGTAAAAATGATTGCCTGTAATCTATTATTACAGGCAATCCAACCTGCCAAAACAGAATTGCGATTTAATAGGGTGGTTTTTTGAAATGAGCCCTGTGAATGCTCCATGCTAACTGAAGTTGCCCACAAATTCTGTATTTTAAAAGAATGTTTCCTTTTAAGTGGCCACATTTTACTATATATGATGGAAAATCCAATGGCATATCTTTCCCTTTCTTTGTCAGTCCTTGCAGTCTGCATGGGCATTTAGATCACTGGTATGAGACCTGGATAAGATGCTATTTATATTACATATTGTCAAAGGCCATATCCAAAGGGTAGTACATTAGAGATGTTGTGTTTCGGGAGGAGGAAAATCCTGGCACAACTTAAATGATGTATTTCAGCAGAGGACCTTTTTTTGTGAATGCCATTGTTTACGTTTTATGACAGAAAGAATTTAGGGAGAAAGAAAACATGTGCGACTTGTCAGTATTTTTGCAGCAATGGGTAAAGTTCCTTTCTTGGGAAATTCATATGGAGAAAATTAAAAGGAGCCAACATCCTATTCGGTGCACAGTCCCAGTGCTCAAAAATCTTACGTATTTATTATTGAAGCAGAGGAATTACAGACTTTAACAAGTAATTGCAGGGTCTTTTTGTAATATTAAAAAAAAGGAAGTGTGAGGGTCAGCAAGTCTACTTCTTTGAAGACTATTTTAATCTATTTGACTATACGGACTTTTGATTTGGGGTGGTCAATCTTGAAATACTCCAAGGTAGTGGAAAGTTGAGGAGACAAGAAGCTGTTAACTGCTCAGTCTTCTGGCTCCAGTGCCAAAGAGCATTAAGGAAAGGCAAGGGCTCTCATCTGAAAACATGGCTCCCCTGCCCAAATAATGTGGACTTTTAAAAAGTTTTCCATAATGTTTCTCTTAATTCATGTATTTAAGTTAGTTCCACTGCAGTCAATGTCCTTCTTTCAGGGTGTTGATTGAACATAGCACAGCCTGGGGAGGAAACGGCAGAGAAAGCGGAGTTGAGTTCCCTCTGAAATTCTGCTGCTGAACATTACTCTGTTGGCAAATCATTTCATATTTTCGTCTGAGTTTTTTCGTCTGAACACTCAGATGAAGGTGTGTACCACCCATACCTCGAAAGCTAAAGCAACTCTATAAAAATTACATTCCTTAGCTGCAAAAATATCAAACTTACAAGTCTACTCCAAATGTATGCAGTCGTGATACGTTACCATTATTTTGTACAAATTTTGTACCTGACTGTTTTATTCCCTCAAGGGATATTAATGCTGAATGCTGACAAAGTGGTTGAACATATAACTGATGCATACGTTTCTCTCCTAAAAGCACACAAAAGAAATGGGAAGGCCACAAACTCCTTTGAAGGAAACAGCCTTGGAGCCTTGGACTCAGCCACAGGTAGGCTGGAACAGCTTTTCTGATAATGTGTTTTCTGTCATGGTGGCTTCTGTAAGCCGTAATAGAATTAATCTGGGGCCCTAAAGAAACACTGCAACAGGTAGCTCTGTGGTTCTTGGCATCGCATGTCAAAATGATTTGTTTTAGTGTTTGGCTGCCCAGACTATAGGTAGTGTCCTTTTAGTTGAAATCTCATCTTTTTTTCTAAGGGAGAAATGCCAGGATTATCTTGCCTTCAGTTTGTGTTCATTATGGGCTTAAAAAACTTTGCAGAAGTTTACGAAAAAACCCTGCTTTCTGAATGGTGTGTCAATAAACCGTTGAGTGTCTCCTGGTGTAGAAATGAAGTTTGTGGCAGTTTGTTATTTTGAGAGAAATGTTTGAAAGATCAACCTTTTGCATTATAAGGATTTAACCAGAAATGAAGAAATCCTTAATAGTGCAAAAAGAGATACAGAAATGGGGATATTAATATGCAATCTTCCTTAACACAAAGTGGTTCTGGATGTTTTGGCTTTGCAGTTGTGTACTTACTTGAGTAAATCGATTATTTTAAATTTTTTTTACATGCAGGAGTTCAGAGCCATTTTTGTTATTTATTCCCTGTGTAACAGTGTACTGCACTGCACGTTGAGATATGTGGCTTTGGAGGTGATGGGAGGAAAGGAAAGATCCAGTTCATAGTGTAGGTGAAACTGGATGTTGCTGTTCCAAGGACAAGGATTGGGGCTGTAGAAGAGAAGTGCTGGAGTGCAGTGGAGATGAAGTAGGGTAGGGTGCCGAGAAAACCAATCTGGAGAATCAGGCTGCTTCTGCAAATTCCCAGGGGAAGATTGCCACTTTTTATGGATGCAACAGCATTTTTCCTTTAGCAGCTACCACATCTGTAATTCATATAGCACAGTGCTTTGCAGGGTTCACCTGTTGCTGATAGCAGCAGTGAATCTACAGCTGTAATGCCGAAGCTGAGAGTTTCCTGGCAAAGATAGAGAGAACCAGGCATAGGTAGCAACCCCTGATCCATAATTACAGTGTATCTGTAGTCTAAGTAGGCTCTGCCTCCTATTTTCAGGCTGTAAGCACTCTGTCCAAATATTCTCCTATTTAGTCTCTAGCTTTTACAAACTACATATATGAAATCCCAGAACTTAGGCTTGTTCTAGGGGCATGTTTACTCCAAAAGCAGGTGGCAAATGCAATGTGGGAATTTAGAAGCAGGAATGAAAAAAAGCCCATATCTCTGTTACTGCTACCTTTGTTCATGCTTGAGTGCATTTTTTTATTAGTTGCAGTGCTAACTGTGCAGGCTTTCATGGTGCAATCTGTACAGCTGATTAAAATATAGTAGCTCTTAAATGGTAAATTCTTCACTGTAGTCACAGATATGTGGTATTTATGTTTGTGCACCTCTACATACAGTAAGAAGATAGTTGTCTGTAAACATGAAAGCCTTGTATTATAGGGAAATCCCTCAACTGTTACTCTCCAAAACACAGGATCTGCCCTCTGTCCTAAATAAAAGGCTCCCAGGTGCAGTGTGTGCCCAGACTGTTTCCAGCTACTTCATGGCCAAACCTCCGAATGCCTCTATCCAGGTAGTTGCTAATCGCAATAGTTAAGTGTGCATTGATCTGTGTCTGAAATCAATAATGTTTACGTGTAAGACCACAGGAGCTTGCAATGGTCCGTAGTTCCTTATAGACAATAACTCCTTATGTACAGGAACAAAGCTGTGTTTCATTCCAGCAGTTACTGCTGAACAGCTGATGAATCCCTAAGGGAGGGATAACAGGCTCCTCCTGTTTCCTTGCCTACAGCATGTGTTGCAGAGCAGGCAGGTAGAGAGCTTGGAGTTAGGCTCTGGTTTGTTGGCACAGAAGAGAGAATTTTGGCTTCTGAGTTGTGAGAGGAGATGAAGCTGCTTGATGCCGTGATCATCGTTTCGGGGGGGGTGCGGGGGTGGCTCTGATGCATGAACATGGGTGACAGAGGTGAGCTTTTGCAACCGCTTTTCTCTGGTGGTTTGTGTGACTGTTGGCAGCGGCATTGTCAAAGAAATACTCTGTTGTGCTGTCCCAGTGCTGATGAGAATCATTGTTCTTCCGGAGTATCCAGACTGTCACCGTGTTATCTGATCATTTCTGAGAGCTGCATTTGCCGCTGCTTTACTTAGTAACTACGCAGATTAAAATGTGTGAAACGTTTTTGTCATTCCTATTCATTTGGGGGTAAAAAAAGAATCTGCTTTTTTAAAAAATACATACAAAGAAGCTAACACCAATACGCTTTTTTTTATTTCACGGAGAGAAGAAATATAATAAACAAAAAAACCTGCTGGAACCATTATTGTAGCAGAAAATTAAATTAGTTGTTAATTCTTTCATGGATGTAATTCTGGCCCCTGCAAATCCCTCCTTAGATATTTTGTATAAAGTGAGTAAAAATTCATGGCATGGATAAAAGCTTTGTCTATTTTATGAGCAACAGGCAAATGTTCCAAATGGTGCTCATAAAGCAAATGGTTCCCAACTCTAAAAGGAGGAGGAGTATATTTAAAAGCTGCTAAAATGAACCATGAGTAAAACCAGCTCTTATTTACAAGAAGGTGTTATTTACATGAAAGTTTTTTTGCGTGACACACACCCACCCCTGCCAAAGGGGAGACTCGCTACTTTTGTCTACTTAATAGTAACAATAAAAAAATCATTACTTTCTTGGGCTACTTAGTGCCGTTCAATGTTGAGAGCTGCTGTGGGATGCGTTTTATCAACAGAGAGTGAATGAAATAGCTGAGAGCACAGTTTCAGTGTGCAGGGCCAAGCAGTCAGTGAAGCAGAAAGTACCACATCTGGCCCCTAATATCACAAGGTGAGAAGCTGGTACCTATTAGCAGTCAGGCAATTTCACACAGAGGTTATAGTCTGGGGGAAACAAGAAACGGTGCTTTTTGTGCAGAGGGAGAGAAAGCTTTATGTTGCTTGTGCTGTCATGGCTCTTATTTGCCTTAGTTATTCAAGGTTTTATCTTAGAAGCAGCCAGGTAGCTGAAAATTTTGAAACCGAACTGTTCAATTAAACAAAAAATGAAGAACTGTAGTGCTTTGTCAGGCTCATTTCTTATTCTGTGGTGGGCTTTTTGTTCTTGGTTTTACAGTTTTGTTTTGGGTTTTTTTTGGCTGTGATTTAATAAGATCCTAGAGCAATATGACATTGACAACATGGGAATTCTTTTTCATGGCCATGCCTTTTAACTTGCAGTTTTCTGTACCTTTTTTCTGTGAACTCAGTGAATGGGAACTGATGTTACTGCCTGGAAAATAAAGTATGAGAGACTTGTTCTGATAAATGCGGGACAAGACCTTTGCAGATAAGGAACATGTATGGTAGTAGTTGCCCAAATAGACTTGTCATTGGTTTACAAGCTTTATTTAAATGCTAAATACCATGTATTCCACTGGTTATGTTTTTTGCTGCTTTGCCTGATTAAACATTTACCTGATAAACCCTGTCAAGCCTGTTCAGAGCTACTGCAGTTAAGATTACATATTTATAGCCTCTATTTTTATGGTCAGTTAGAAACAGGACAATTCAAAATCTTAAGTAATCTGTGAGTGTTTAAATTTTTGAGGTTGCTGACACTATTTTAAAATCTGAATTTTGTGTGGTAACAGCATGAAATAATACTGATCACGATGATTCTGATTCAGAAACAAATTGCTTTATTCTTCCAAATTACTAAGAGGATAACTGTAGAAAGAGAGAATAAGGATTTACCAAAATAAGGAAAAAGAACAATGATCAAGGTTATATAGCTTAAAACTGCAGTCATGGCAAATAGTGAGGTTTGGCAGCATGGCGGATACAGCAAATCTCCCACTCTTCAGCTGCAGATTATTTCTGATTGGAAACCTTTTTTTTTTTTTTGGTGACTCTTACATCACTACCCATTATATGCCTATCTTAAATACTGCATAGATGTGATTCCTAGAGTGTTTGACAGGATAAAATGTGAGAAGGTGCTGTTATTAGTGCTGTAGCTTTTTATTTGTTTATGAATTATATGAACTCCAAGTGTTCTTGCTCACTTAAGATAATGGCTAAAAAGCCAGGGTGCAGTTACATTTCCTGGCCCAACTGTAGCATAATTACTTTAATGAACACATTAATTTATCCCCTTTCCTCATGTTCTTCCTCCTTCACAGTCCACGTTGTCACTGGAAACCCAGACAGTGATGACCCTCAGTGTTTACAGCTCTCTTCAGAATTCTCTGTGAGGGTTAAATATCCAAGGACTAAGATTTCTCAGGCTCAGGTAGTGCACCTTCACGTGTGTCTTACAAATAAGCAACATCTTGCACCAACATGCCTTTATTACCACCTGGTGTAACGATGGTGCATTGCCACAGCAATGAGCATGACAAGCAGGAGCAATAAGATACAGACCAAGTGCAACCATTTGTCTCTCAAAAGCAGAAGAGGAAAACAATTTGTCTCCTCTTTTGTATCTATAGTTTTATTTTCTCTTTGTGTGCAGAGCAAAGTCATTTTCTCTTTTTTTTCTTTTCTTTTTTTTTTTGTTTTTTAAGCAGAATTACTTTTTGTGGAAAGGCAAAAACACAGACTGAATCTAATTACAAATGATAGAGTGTAGTATTTTTCTGCTGAATTTTAAAGAATCACTTTATAATCTTGGAACAGTGGATAACAACATCACTAATCCAATATTTTAACAGTAAATACGTTTGATGATGGGAATTGCTACACTAATCTTATATCCCTCCACAGTATAGTTAAGAAATCCACAGGGGGTTTTACTAATCAGTTTTTGTAAAGTAAATCAAGTCATGTAATTCTCGTTCCCTCTAAATGCCCAGCAACTGCAGGCAGAACCATGTGCAGTACTTTTTGTTCTTTTCATCAGTTTTGTACCCTAATCTGCAGCCATGCTTTCCCCTTCAATATGCAAGAAAGAGACTTCTGGAGAGAAAAGTCTCCAAGCACTCTCTGACAGAGATGTCTTATTAGGTGAGCTGGCAATTCACCTTGTTCCCCTCGCCTGTTGTGCTGGGAAGGGATGGAGTGAGTCCGCCTCCTGCACAGAGGCGAAGAGCTCCCAATAATAAATATAATCCGACCACGTTTGCTACTATGCTCCTGATACATATGGTTTAAGCTACTTAGTTTAGACCCCAATTTTACTGACCAGTGAGATATATTGCAATATGGCTTGTGTTTTTATCTTGTTTTAAAAAAAAGTCAAAAGTAAAATGCGTTTCTTTCTTTAAATTATAAACACAGTGGTTTACATTAGGAAGAAATATTAACAATCTTGGTTAAATATTTGAAGAGAAGCAACTAATAAGAATTCTGTGCATATCTTGTTCCCACAGTTCATGGGAACTGAATTATTTTTCATGAAGTCCTGGTGTGCACTGTTTACTTAGCTCACAGCTTCAGCCTTTAGGATTCAAAATCAATGAAAGTCAGAATGAAAGTGAAGCTTTATTTTTGATTTGGTGTCTTCAGCTTAAATACAAACCAGTCACCTAAATAAATTTATACAGTCTAGTTACACACTGATTATATTTAGTATTTAGAATCTGTGTGGTCAAAATATTGCCATTTTATTTGGTGCCTTAAGAAATATAAATATGCCTCAAGTATATTTCTTGTTTAATGGAACTTCAGTTGTAATCCTGAGTAACACAAAAGAGTTGGTAAATTTAAAAAAATAAAAATCCAGATCAGAGTAGAAGGTGAGGAGATTCTAAATGTGATTAGAATTGCCTACATAAATATCTGAACTGTTTTTGAACACTCCAATCATAAAACCTGATATTTTTTTTTTGTTTCTTAAAATGGAGGCCTCACAAGCTAGAAGCCAACTGGAAGCAGACAGTTGTTTTGGTCTGATTTGAGTACCAGCAGGAATGACATAGTATTTTACTAAGGAACTTAAAGAGAAAAACATGGTAATTATTGCACTTTTAAAATAATTATAGTGGAAAACCTCATAAACATCTAATTTTTCCAGCAGCAGCTAGTGTAGTACCTGGCTGCCAAAAGGTACAAACCTGGCTTCTCACAGATAGCATCGCTGTTTCATTTTAGCTGTGTTTCTAGGTTATATCTGTAAGGTATTCCTGGCATTCTAAACAAAGAATGTATCCAGAAATCAGGGTACAGTTCTGGAAGGTAACTTTATGTAAAGGCAATTTATTAAGTGGAAATGGGCATTAACCATTTCCTGTCTAGCGATCGTTTTCCCTGCTTGTTCCAGTTAATACGGGATAGAAGAATACCAATATGCTATGTATAAAACAGTGTATCAGCCTGTATTAGGCCACTGGGAGTATTCAACTGTAAATTCAAAAAGTGAAGTTTAATTACAAGATGTTTGCAAATAAAAACTTAATTATAATTAAATAAAGACTTACTCTGCAGTGGAGCAGGGTTGCTAAGATAACTTGGCCAACAGGAAGAACTATTTTTATTGATCTAGTAAGATTTTGGTACATTTGACATGCTCCAGATAGATATAAATATATAAAACCATATTTTTTTAAGGTCTAGTTTTGCTGTGGCATATGAGCATTGGAAGTTAGTAGCTGATAAGTCACTCAGAGAAAATAAAAAAAAAAGCAGGATATCAGAGTTGTGAGCACTGAATTTACTATTGATTTCAGCAGGGGAGACCATTACAAAGGCAGAAAATATTCCCATTTCGTTTATCTGTCTGTTTTCCAGACCAGCTCATGATTCTATGATTAAAAATTCTCAATTTGAGCTAAGCTACATTTCTGTTATGAGTTAATTAAAATAAATGAGAACTCTACAGACAGTTTCCGTACAGTTTACTCCATCTATTTTCAGGCTTTTAGCTGCGCAGAAGCAGGAAGCCAGTTGCTTTGGGGGCTGTATCTTTGAGGACAGGCACTTGCGTGTTCGTCTCTGTCAGATTGTTCTGTGTATTTTCAGAACCCAAATGTCAAAGCTGTTGAGTGGAAAATTAGGGGATAGTAAAGGTTTCAGGTCCTTACTACCTTGAAATATTTAAATCTTGTAAGTCATTCACTGAGACTTTGAAGAACATCTTTTCCTTTTTTTGTCCACGGTGACAGCGATGTTGTCTGTCTAATTTCTTTGGCTCACACTGTTAAATCTTTTCCTTCCTCTTGCTTCTGATGTATCAGAGCTGTTATTACAGACTTGAACAGCAGTGTAAATGAGGAAGGAATCGGTAAGAGGAGCAGGGAGCTGAGCTGTAGAGCATGACCTGGAAATTCAGCCCAGTGTGCATGAAAACAGGTAACCCCAGAAAGCCTCCTGTCAGTGTGCACTGTACTGGAGCTACAGGAGGGAGCTGTACTGCTCAATGCAGGCAGTTGATTTATTTTCCATTACCATATGCTGAGTTGGAGGAGATGGGGTACTCACTAGTGAAATACCAATGACATTGTTTAAAAAGGGCAGGTAGACAGCTACTCCTTCATCTTGTGAGATGCAGAAAGCCCTGTCAGTGTCTAAGTAAATCACCACGGACCTGCTTTCAGAAAATGTAGATGAGGTCTTTGAGGTGCTTAGTTATCTATGGGGATGCTCAGAACGGCTTTCCTCCCCGTGGTATTTCTTCTGCCATCATCATCACTGTTCGGTGAGAAAGCGGAGACATCCCCATTATTTAGGAGAAAGCACCAAGTAGCAAAATCATTAAGTTGCATTGGACTGTTACTTATTTGCTCTGAGCTGTGTTCAACATGCATAAATCTTAAAACAGAAAGCATAAACGAGGAGTGATTCATCGAGGTGTCTATTTTTCTGGTGTCCAGTTTGCTGCCACTCGCAGAGCAGTTAGCTGTAATGTGAGGTGGGAGCTGTGCATGGGAACAGATCCATCCTCTTCATTACTGCAGCTGGCGGATGTATTTATGCATCTTGGAGTAAGAGGAGACATCTGAAAAGGTTTTGGAAAGCATGAACATAATAAAAACTTTCTGGTGTTGTGTTTTAAACCTTAAAAATGGTATTGGCTTTAGTGTAGACCTTTGCATGAGGAGTGAGTGTTTGAGGGGAAAGCTTTTGGAAGCGTTGGGCTTTCAACTGTCTGTTCATCTCCTGAGGTTTTTCTTTCCCACACTATGCTTTAGGAAACTTTTAACCACTTTTTCTTGGTGGTGGTGTTTTTGTTTGACGGTGGCATCGGGGTTTTTTTGTTTGTTTTTTTATTACTATAAACTTTCACAGTGTTTAATAACACTGTATAAGACAACATTACATCTTCCCTCCTGATGAATTAGCGAGGCAATTTTTATTGTCCTGGATAGCAAACAGAGGCACTGCCATAAAGTCTTGTCACAGGGAATAACAGAAGTAGGTACTAGATGGAACATGTGAGCTGTTCACCTGGAGATTTCCATCCTGGTCATGATTCTCCTGGTCATGGCTGAACACTTTGCTATTGATCATGATGGAAGAAGACTGAATCCCAGTGTTAGCTTTCAGGTAAGAGGGAAAAATTATTCACAAATGCTGTTAGGGCCCCTAGCGCACACTGACCAAACCATAGTTCATATATCTTCAATGTTGATAATAGTTTTTGACTGACTTCAGTTAACTGAAATGAGGTATTTCACCAGTCCCTTAAGTTATATGATTATTGTTGTGTATCTGTAGTGGTGACTGCGTGCTGTTGCCAGGTCACTTACCCTCTCAGTCACTTTCTCAGCTATGAAATCAGTTGTTTTTCTTGAAGAATATTTTATGGACTGATTAATTTTTTGGCTGCAAATTATTGCGTATAAAGCAGATACACTCCAACTTGGTGTCCCAGTGGCTGTATGGTAATGGATATCATGTATCTGTTCAAAGCTCAAACAAGATTACCACCACCGTTGTCTCCATCTGCTTTTGAGAAAGAATCTAATAAATAATGAGGCATATAAGGGAAGATTACCACGTTATATTCAGCATTTACAGTGTGCCTATTAATGACTGCAAGGAGAGAGGCGCCCACTCAGAGTAGCTGTGCTCTGCTGTGCACCGAGTGCCCGTGTTGAGTGAGCTGTTTTAACCCAGAGCAGCACCGGCCTTGGGGACGGACACTTCTCGCTCCTCGGGCTGTGCCTCGGGGGCTCGCTGGCAAGCAAAGCTGCACAGTGCTTCTTGTTAAGTTTTTATTGGTTATCTTCCTCTAAAAGGGATTGCAAAATAGGGAGGGGGTAAAAAAAGAAAAAGGCGTTGTGGAGGTTCTGCCTATTCTGATAGCTTTTGATTGCAGATTCTGATGCTGAGCTGGGATTGTCAGAGTCCAGCCTGCTCACATGGCTCCCTTGCGTGTGCTCCCTGATCTACATCCAAGTGTCTGTGCAACGTGTAGGGAAGCAAGCGCATCTTCTCATAATTAGTTCAACAAATAAGACCTTCTTCCAGATCTTTTCCTTCTGTGTCGTATGTTCTCCCATCTCATATTCCTGCAAACCAGGAGCAGCTCCTGATTTTCAAGCCATATGATTCCAAGCCACTTCTGTCTATCTGGCTGAGCCTGCCTCTGTCATCTTCCAGCAGAACAAGATTTTGTAACAGTTAGAGACAAATTACAGGGGGTCTCAAAAAGGTGGTGGCCTGGAATCAATTGCCACTGAAATGGTGTATCCAGCCTGCAGTCTGCCTGCTTGTAACTGAAGGACAAAGATGAAAAACATAGTGCATGTGCTAACTCTGAAGATGCTTAAAATAAGTTTGTACAATGCAGTATTCTCTTAGAAATGAAAATATTTTTGTTTAGCAACTAACTCTGCTTTGATGATGGAAAGTAGTTTTTTGGTATATATTGTTCTTCCTATGTATGAACTTCTTCATTTGGAAGGCTCCTACAACATTCTTCCATGCTGTTATGAATACAAGTTTCACAAACTGGTTCTAATTGATTTATTTGTGAAGTTAAATTAGGGAAAATGCTCTGAGAAAAGAATGCCAGGTCCCAGATAGTAGATGTTGGTGCTGCAGACCAAGGCTGTAGTATGGAAAATGATGACCAAAACTTTACATTTTGACATTGTTTTGAAACACCTCCATGCTTTCCCAAATACCACACAAGGATAATAAAAATATTTATTGTGCATAATACTGTTTTTCTAACTCTAACAGATATTAGAATTAGCACAGACCCAGAAAGGAATTAATGTTGCAAACACTGTGACAGTGGTTGGTGTTTGCAGTAGAATTCATCATCACTGAAAAGATTGGTTTTAAATCCATAAATTTTCACCAGTAGCACAGTACTTTGTAATGTGATGAATTTCACTATATGGCTGCAATAGGGATAGTGTAAACTATGAACTGAGGGAGATATTGCACTTTATTTGTCATGCCCTCTCCTTGCGCAACTCTTCTCCCTCAGGATTTTGTTCTAAAATCCTCTTCACTCTTGGGCAAAGATTCATGTTGAATAGTCAAGTTGCCACCACTTGTGGAAATTTCTTCTCCCGAGGTGCCCACAATCAGTTATTGCAATGGCCAAGATTAGTTCTAGGTGCTCATTTTTACAGTTCAAGGTGTTCAGGGCAGTACTGTCCTAATCTAATGTACTAACAATTCCCTAAGTATTTACAGTATGGGGACATTTTTAGTACTGGGACATTTATCTGGTAGTATTCTATACTAAAATTTTAACTCTCCAAATTACTGTAGTTCTTGGGTCTGTGGTTCAGATAATATGATAAAATACCATATATGGAACATAAGTTTGCTAGAGGATCTTGAGCAGCTTTCCATGTATTTCTGTGCAACCTGACTATGAGCATCCAGTCCCTTGTTTTACCGGGAAAGAAACCCAGGTTGAACGTGTAGCAGCACTGACCAAGTAGAGAGTGGGAAGCGTAAGGAGACCGTTGTCTGCCCTGCAGATGAGATGTACATCTTACAATGACGTTGTTTTGTGATGGCTTTTCATCAGGATAATAGCCAGTACTGATGGATCAACAAGCAGTACAAAATGCTTTTAAAATGGATTCAGCCTTTTATACGTTTTGCTTTCTCTCACTTCACACATATGTCACTGCCTAGCCAGCCTTCCACAGACCAGAGGGTTGTTTTAGCAGGTATGTCAGTGGTGGCCCATGCTCATAATCAGTGTAAGCATAGTGACAGAAATGCATAGAGTCAACCTGGTTCTTCTGTTTGCTAACTTTATGCAAATAAGTCAAAGTATGGAAGTATCTCATTTTTTCATGGAAAGAAACTGTGGTCTAAAACTGTTGGCTTGTTTTGTTTTGAGAATGGTAGGAAGGCTTTACAGAGGGATCTGGACAGGCTGGATCGTTGGGCTGAGGTCAATTGTATGAGGTTCGACAAGGCCAAGTGCTGGGTCCTGTACTTTGGTCACAACAACCCCATGCAATGCTAGAATCATAGAATCATTTAGGTTGGAAAAGACCTTTAAGATCGAGTCCAACCATCAACTGTGCCCACTAAACCATGTCCTGAAGTGCCTTGTCTACATGCTTTTTGAATACCTTGGGGAAGAGTGGCTGGAAAGCTGCCCAGTGGAAAAGGACCTTGGGGTGCTGGTTGATAGTCAGCTAAATATGAGCCAGCAGTGTGCCCAGGTGGCCAAGAAGGCCAACGGCATCCTGGCCTGTATCAGAAACGGTGTGGCCAGCAGGAGCAGGGAAGTGATCGTCCCCCTATACTCGGCACTGGTGAGGCCCCACCTTGAGTACTCTGTTCAGTTTTGGGCCCCTCACTACAGGCAAGACATTGAGGCGCTGGAGCGTGTCCAGAGGAGGGCAAGAAAGCTGGTGAGGGGCCTGGAGCACAAGTCTCATGAGGAACAGCTGAGGGAACTGGGGTTGTTTAGCCTGGAGAAAAGGAGGCTGAGGGGAGACCTTATGGCTCTCTACAGCTACCTGAAGGAGGTTGTAGTGAGGTGGGTGCTCGTCTCTTGTCAGGTGGCTGGTGATAGGACAAGAGGAAATGGCCTGAAGTTGCAGCAGGGGAGGTTTAGATTGGATATTAGGAAAAATGTCTTGACTGAAAGGGTTGTCAGGCATTGGAACAGGCTGCCCAGGGAAGTGGTGGAGTCACCATCGCTGGAGGTATTCAAAAAACATGTAGAGAAGGCACTCCAGGACATGGTTTAGTAGGCATGGTTGGCGGCTGGACTTGATGATCTTAAAGGTCTTTTCCAACCTAAATGATTCTATGCTTATATGAGAATGCTATCATTTAAGGCCTTTAGAAAATTTTGTGGGTTTTTTTTTTCTTCCTTTTCCGAAAAGTGCACTCTCTATAATCAAAGATGAATGATAAAAGTTGTTTGTCCATTCTCATGTATTTAATTGGCTTTTCCTTGCTCTTTTCTTCCACTTTTCCCTGTAGGAAATCCTGGTGTTACCAGTGATCCTTTGTCATGAGCATGTTACAATTTTCTCCTTCTAGATTTTGTTTTTGAACATTAAGGATCATTTCTCAAGATCCACAAAAACTTTGCTGTCCACAGTGGATTCTTCTGATTTGTATCCACCGAATTTATTTTCCTGTTCAGCAGCCTGCCTGTGAGGTGATGGGACAAGGAAGGCAGGTCTTTGCAAGAGCAAGGCTCTTGGTGCTTTTCAATTCTGACTGTTTTTTCTTTAACTGCTTTCGTATATGTCTGACACAGAGATCTTTGTTTAAGTAAAAGTAATGATGCTTTATGATCTGTTTCATTCTCTCTATTTCAGGATTTACAAGTGTTGTGACTCAGAAGCATCTGAACTTTTTTTTTAAAGAAGAGCAGTAAGAGGGACTAGCTTTATTTCTTTTTCAGAACACAGCTAAAATGGTAGGCTTCTGGGCTTGGCAGTTTTACAGCAACTTGATAAAATAAAAATAATCGTGCCATCACTATTTTATCTTACTTCTTTCAGATGTGCTTCCTTCAGAATTGCTTCTTCCTTTCATGTTTGTGGAACTGTGCTCGGCAGAGTGGCAGTCTGTTCACAAGCTCTGCCAAGTTGAGGATTTGAGAGAAAGTAAACAACTCGGTTGGAAACGCAAGTGTTGCGTAGACTCTAAGAAGCAGAGATATGCTGCTGTATTATACGAGAGTTCACTTAATGGAAAAATGCTGTTCTCCCCTTAGACGGAATGATCTCTCTTGCTAGCCATTGTAAAGTAAGCCAGTTGTGCCTGACAACTGCACTCTGTTTGGGCAACTTCTCCGTCAAATATTTTATAGCATTTTTCCTGAATGAGAAAAAACGTTTTTTTGGCCCTCAGGTAGAACATAAACCAGTATTTATAAGGAATAAATCCTTATGCTAGAACTACCTAGAGAGAGCTGATAGAAGGAGCTGGGAAATACCTGTGAGACCTGCAAGATGGGCAGTTATTGAAGAAGTCTTTTCTTACGTATGAAATAGTTGCTTCTCACATATTCCTCAAATATTAGTTTACTTGCTAGTGATATTTATTCTGTGGGCTACAAATCCATTATTGATACTTTACAAAACAGTACTCAGACGCTGACAGACTTTAATTTTTGCAAACAGGCATGATTTAACTTAGCTGCTTCTCACGTAATTTGTGTATTGCTCCTACCCTCACCAAACAATAGTGAGATGAAAGACAGTTCCTAATTATCTTCCTAAAGAGGAGGTGGGGCTTCACTTTTAAGAAACATCTTAAAAACATTGTCTAGTGCAGTTTTTCTGAAGCACAAAGATTGCTGTTAGAAGATTCCCTCCCTGCCCCCGCACTGTTCCTATGCAGGTTTTAACTCCCACTTTTGTACCTCCACACTCAGAGATAGATGAAGCTCAGAATAGTCCCCAGAATTATTACTTTTTCTTATTTAAATCAGTCCCATAGCTTTGTAGAGCCCTGTGACATCTGTATTAGTTTAAGGGATTGCAGGTAACTCACACTGTATATTTTGCTGAATTATTGCACCCCTCATGGCAACACACTTCAGGTCTTCAGGGATAAGTTTCACGTACAGCTGTGCTTCGCTGTAAGACCTTAGCAGAAGTTGCTCTCATTAACTTTATTCATTGATATCGCTTTGCTTTAGAAACCTAGGAATGTGACTGACAACATACATTTAAAATAGTGTATATCAATTGCACTCAGATATCGGAATTATTGGAGGGCATAATTTAAATAGTTGGAATGTATAACTACTACCTTTTTGGATAGGAAAAGTCCCATTCCATTTAAGTAGTGTCTTGAGAGATCGTATTTTTTAATGAGGTGAGCATAGGAATATTTTAAAGGTCTTTTAATAACTCCCAAAAGACTTATGCTTGTCCTTATTCAGTGATCTTCATTCTCCAAATAAACTAAGCTCCCTCAGAAGGCAAGGGTGGCAGTCATGATGATAAGGAGAGAGATACAGTATGAAGAGGAGGTACTAAATAGTTTATGTAGTACTGTAAGCAGATGCAACGTAAACCTTTGTTGGTATGTGGGAACGTACAAAACAGCGTATACAGCAGAAGACCAAACAAACATAGCTGCAGAAAATAAATGCTTCTGAATAAGATTGTTTAGCTATGATAGATGTGTTGTCAGCCTGCTGCAGCTAAAAGCTAAATACATGAGTTGGAGAGAAAAAAAATCGAATTGAACAAAATCAATCATTGGGGTGTAGGCTATTAAATGTTGACAAGTGGTAAAGGCTGGTTATACTGCTGTAAAACTTTGGGGGATAGCAAAGCACCTTTGAGTAAACTTACACTCTTTAAATCAAAAACTAAAGTTCGTTGTTTTCTTTCATGGCATTGTATGTCAGGGGCCAGTATTTTCAGAGACTGTTACACAGTGTGAAATTACTGTTTTACTAGGTTCTTTATATTTCTGACCTTGAGATCTTGATCATTACAGTCTATCCACCTGACAGACCTGCAGAGTTCAGAAAGAGTTTAGATTTTGTAACAATAAAAATCTCAATTTTTTTAGTATAATAATAAGCAATACTGTTTATGCGAGGTGGAAGTCAGGTAACTGTGATTCATTGCATTCTATAGGGAACACTGCACAGAAAGTCCATACAGCTGCTTCATTTGTTTTCCTTCTACAGCCAAAGACTTCGCCACACAATTGCATGAAAATGCAAGCTGGAGTCTTGAGGAGAGAATATTTCAGACTCTTTAGAATTGCTTTCTTAAAATAACAAAGCTTCCATTGATCTCTACTTCCCCAATATGTTTTAGACTATAAGATTTAAATTGTTTAAACTTATATAGAAAATAGGGAGAATAGACAGGGTGTGTTAACAGTGTGGAGGCACAGGGCTTCAGTGGCATGTTTCCTTATGCATTGATCTGTGTTATTTGGCGGTTCTGCCACTTTGAGGGCTGAGGGCTAATGATCAGCACTCGCTGGAAGAATGAAAGGGAGCTGGTAACCAAATTTAACTGTGGCAGCCTGCTGTCCTCTCCTTTTATCAATGCTGAGGAAATGCACTTCTTTTTATGCCAGTCAATGCTAGAATAAACTGAGGGGTATTAAGTGATGAACAGTAGTCATAACTTGAGGGTTTCACTTTATAGATCTATAAGGAAGAAACAATAAAACAAAGAACAAAAAACTGACATGTCTACTACTACTGGTGAATTTTCTAAAAAGATGATTTAATCTCTTTTGTAATTTGTGTCCTCTTGCTGTTTTTCCTCGGAGATACAGTGTTGGGGTATCATGACACATACAGTATCTAAGCTTTTGACACAAACACACACACACACACACACACACACGTGGCTGGATTGTACTGAACAAAATAGCAGGTCTAGGATCTGGAAGGGAAACTGCCTTTGGTCATTTCTAAGACTGTTCTGATCTTTTTGATCAGCTTTTATGGGGTGGGGGCAGGTGGGTGTAAAAGGTACCTGCTTAACTCATTATTTTGGTATTCTTCTGAATGTTCTTCTGCTGGGGTGCTTGCCTTAGAGTTAGCAACAGTTTCCTAACACAAACAAGAATTTGCCTCTGAATAAAACCATACTGGAAATGATCAATCTTCCATAGCTGCAGTAAACTATTGGAACAGAAAGCAAAAAGTAATATTGTATGTTATATGGCCTATTACTGACTTCTAGGCATTACTACAGAGCAGTCAAGGTTTCTCTGTGCAGTAGAAGGAAGCAAATGTGTAACTGCTAATTAAG
Organism: Pandion haliaetus; assembly: GCA_013401275.1. Classification (NCBI taxonomy): domain Eukaryota; kingdom Metazoa; phylum Chordata; class Aves; order Accipitriformes; family Pandionidae; genus Pandion; species Pandion haliaetus. Next base: position 29,819 of record VYZV01036230.1, on the reverse strand, counting down.
CCTCGACAAAATAAATTTTATGGTGTGTTTCCTATAGGTAACATCACAGAGCTGTGGCAGACTTTATGCGGAAATTAAGGCCAAATGAAGAAACAGCACTGCTGCTGTGCATGTGGTAGTTTTCCTTAGAAACAAATAACAAGAAATATTCTGCGGTGACCTTACCTGCTGCAATGGGGTGTGAGGTAGAAGGAATTTTTCAAATGCTAGTTGTGGTTTTAAGGATTTTCCAGTTTAATTGTAGGTGCTGGTGAAGTTAGCACAAGGCGCAGAAATGCAGATAACCTTTGCCTCTGTCACCTGCTAGAGTGGTGACAGCCCATTTTATGTCATATTATCCCTACAGAAGACATATGAGAACAGAATGGTGTGTATAGATCCAAACTGTTTTTGCCTGAAGAGAGTTATAAATGCTCTCACAGCAAATATGAGGATCCCTATGTATCTTGGGGGTGGGTGACAAATTCCTCAGTGGCATAAGAAAGATCAAGTCAGGACAATGACAAGTTGTTTTTGACATGAAAAGATAACAAAATTAAGAAACATACACTGTGTAAATCTTGTTATCTTCAGCATGTTAGTAAAGTTGTAGTTTTAAAACTTTTCATTGGAGTTTGTATTTGTTTGAATTCCTTTTCTTCTGTTAGTTGCCTTGTTGATTAAATGTTTTCTTATGCTAATCTTTGTTCAAGAAATCCACACTAGCTTTTCCTCTTACAATGAGTTTGGATATGCACAAGAGTAAAGAGACTCAAACATTGCTGAAAGGCAAAGACAACTGGAAGTCTAAAAATTCCTTAAGTTCCTCCAAAGTTTTTAGCCTATGTTCTTTAAGGGAAGTGTGAAGGTTTAAGTGCTTGTTTTGCTGGTAAAATCTTTGCGTTAAAACAGATCCTTGATGTCATGCATGAGATAAATCGTAGCAGTGGTTGTTTTGACACTCTGGAGTGTAGTTATATTATGCACTGTTTTCCCAAGAGATCTTAAAATTTAACAAGCAGAGGCCAGTATGAGTGATGAAATGAGGCAGCAGTAGAGCCATTTCAATTATACTTTTATTACATAGCCATTCTTCGTAGAGCACTTCATACTGTTTGTAATGCTTACTAGAGTATGAAGTGCTTCGTGTGAAGGAAAGGTAGCTCTGATTTTATGACTAAGTGGACAGCGTGATTTCAACTTGCTTTGACAGCAGTGCTGGGTTGCGGCAGCATGAGTAACACGAGAGCACAGGGAAAAAATAATGCTCTGCTTAACTTTAATGGCAGAGACCCTCCTTGGAGAATGATAAGATTTCATAATTCAGTAATATTGTTAGGAACAGGGGTACTTGCAAACGGTTTAGGTTCCTCTGTTTTGTTTTGAGGGTGATTCACTGTTTCAAGTCTTCAGTTAAGAGTGGTTACCTTCTTCCCCCCCTTCCCCCCACAAGTAGGCCAGTACAACAGCTTTAATATTAATCATGTTCCTTATTATCGTTTTTCACTGCTTATCTCATAGTTATCTGCCTGTACTATGAATTATTCCTGAATGTTTATTTCTAATATAGGCTATCATCTAGAAAGGCTATTAAATATTTTGAAGTGTTAATAATGTACTTTAGATTATGAATATAAGTAAGTTCCACTTTCATGCAGAGACAGTAACAAGCATGTTATACAGATTACACGTATAAATATTTAGTTAAAGATCCGGAAGCTTAAACCATCTTTCTCATTTAATACATTTTAAGGAGCAATTTGAAGTTACCAAAAGGGATTATATTAAAATAACTTTCAATTTAAGACTGCAATAACACCACCAGGTGCTGGAACTCTTCTTGGGTTACACAGGACATTAAACAGCTTTTGTTTCTATAGTAAATGTATCATGTGGCCTCTACTTGCTTTAGGATATGTGCCTTTCTCTGTTATTTCATGTGTCCCTTGAACTCTCGGCATAGTCAAATGGCCTCCAGTAAATGCATAAGCAATGCAGGTGGTACCCAAAGGGAGGGCTTCACTGGGCACGTTCAGGCCAGTGCCTCGGGAGGGACAGGAATCACGGCTGCCTCTTTGGTAATCGAACTGCTGCACATATTCTGGTCAGGCTGCGGCTGACGGTGGTTATTAAATTCCCATTAGAATATACTAACTTTTGTTCTAATACAGTGTTATTCGAAATCTCCCTCAATGTCTAAGGTAATTGTTGATTTAGACCACTTTTGTCTTTCTGAGATTACCGAGAAGGGAATCTGTTTTTTCTCCCTTTACAAGCAAGCCTGTTAAATCCTTTAGCTGAATGGATAACGATTACAACTCTCAACTGACAAGCTACAATTTTTTCAATTCCTGAATGGTCATTTATAATAACAGAAATGACTAGCACAGCACACCTACATTATCTGTGTTGTGAGGGAACTCTGATTAGAATTTCAGCTGGTGCCAAGGGGTATGCTTTTGGTATGCAGAGGGAGTCTCTTAGACTGCTATTCATGTCCACAGCTACTCTGGCCAGCAACGAATATTCACACTCCTTTCTTATTAAAAAAAAAAAAAAAAAAAAAAAATGTGGTGGTATAAATGCAGACTGCCTCCATGGATGGAATGTTATTAAATTCTTCTGATTAGAAACAGATGTGCAACTTTTCCTGTTTCAGAAAGTATTATCAGACTGTAATGCTGCAGTGCAATGTGAGCTTATGAGGAAAAGAGGGAAGATTCAATTTTAGAAAATGCAAAGGAAAAGGGTATTTTTTTCTTCTATTTGCTATTTGTGCTCTGAAAAAAGTGAAAAAGGTTGACATATCTAGTGTTTGAGAACATACCTATATCTCTTTGCCAGTCTTGGAACGTGGGTTTTTTGTTTTTTTTTTTTCTTTTTATTTAGCACTTGTTAACAAAACTCTTAAATATGCAGTAATGAGTATGGAGTTCATGGTGTAGGTTGAATAGTTCTGGTATAGTTGTAGCACTCTCTAAAATTCAGCAAGTTTGTGAACACTACAACTAGATACAAGGCTGTAAAGTTTCTACAGGTGTGCTCAGGTCTTAATGAAGTTCGTATGATGTTTATGTTGTGACATTCCTTCTGTTGCGCCTCTGGACCCCAAACCGAGTCTACTGGAAGAGCCCTGCAAGCCTGAGTGTTGGTTCAGCAGTGACAACTCGTGTTCTGTTCTTTGTCTGTACCTGGGTAGGCTAATATCTATTGGGAATTCTTATTTTCCCTTGTAATATCTGTGATCTGAAGTTAGCTACTTATTATGCACTCTTCTTTTACTTTGCTTCTGAGCTTGAAAAGGAGCATCTTGTTGGACAAAATGAAGTGAATATCTTGATGCAAAGAAGTTCAATCAAGACTGCTTCTCAACAATTTAGCCAGCTATTCCGTTCAATTTTAGAGGAATGACATATACTTCTCTGTTTCCTTTTACTTTTTTAAATCCTTCTCATATAATAGACCATCGCAGTATAAAGAATGTTCCATCTGACAATATGCATACGTATTTTCCAGGAATAAATGAGCACATTTCCCAATGGTCCAGCACATCACTGTTTAATATAGGCCAATAGATCAAAGACAACTACTGTAGTTTCCCTCCTGGGTCTGTTAAAGCCAGTATAAATGTGACCCTTTATAATATGTGCTGTATTATTTAGAAAGCCACTGTTTCCCTGGAGTTAATCTATTCAAGGAGTTACTGAATTTGGGCTTCTTTTTAAGTACATCTTTCTATGGTATGTCCAAATAAATACCTAATTAGCTAACTTGTTTGATGTAACCACCTAGTTACCTAGCTGCACCCACCTACCACAAGCACCTACCACACTCTGTTACATTTGGATTATGAACCAGCAGCCACAAGTAATGTATCCAACTAGTAACTTCTCATTTCGTGTATAGAGCCCTCAAATGGTTAATGACTCAGACAATTATCAATTTGCTAAGGAATCCAGAGAAGAGTATATGGAGGAACATATTTTTATGTATGTGGTTAACCTATGCAAAGCAATTTCTACTTCTGAAGAACAAATTATATTTTATGATCATATCTGTAAAATAGCTGTGCTATTCTTGTGAATGAAATTGGTGTGATTTCCCTCATGGTACAAAATAAATAAAATTGCTATGTGCATATGAACATAAGAGACACAAGGAGTGCTGTATATGGTTCTGAGAAGTTTGATTGGAGTATATACACAAGTCGTTGAGAGATTCTTGTGTTATATGTTCACTAGCACATTAAACACTAACACTGTCTTTTCCAAAGTATGAAAATTTGTGAGCTTTACTAGAAAAGAAATTAATTGAAATGCCACATCATTAGACTAAATATTAGCACAATAAATGTCATCAAACACTAGAAATGAATTATCAGAACCTTAATATGACTTTAAAATCTTTCCTAGCATTTAGAGGATGCTGTATTACTTTATTGTGAATTTATTATTAACCCACAACTGTGGGGGAAAAAAAAAGAGCAGAATATTTTATTCTGCAGTGGAAATCAGAATGAAAAAAACCCAAAACACTCCCTGGTTTTTAGCAGTACTCCAGGTTTAGAAAGTCAAAAGCTCTCTGGTATCTAGTATATAGTTTTCAGATTAAGAAATTATGGGAAGCCAACTTTGTTGTAATTTCCAGTAGGGGAAATCTGGAATAGCCATATTTCAGAAATTTCAAATAGCAATTTCAATAGCCATATTTCAATAGCAAATTTGAAACTCAATTTACAGAGATATCTGCTAGCTTCCAGATGGATACTAATATCTCTAGTTCCTAATTTCATTATGAGATTTCTTAATAATATTTACTGGTTTATAATATTGCTTGTTTCTGTAAATTTATGCGATGTTCTCTTTTTCATGTCCACCCAACTGAGGAACTGTGAGTTGCTTGGTGTCCACGTTGCTGGATGTCATGCCAGCTGCCAAGATTGATGTTCAGCCTTGAGCTCCGGCATTAACTGACCCAACCGTCTGATTGAATAGTGCAATATAACTCCATGGTGCTTTATTCCTACTCTATCGTGCACTGTACTTATTTATTATCCCCTCTTACACAATTTGGTACACTTTGGCATATGCTCAGATGAATTACATCAAAGATTAGTGAGGTCTTTTGTTTTCCCCAGGAGACTGAAATTTAGCATTATGAAAATTACCCAGCGTTGCTGTCCCCACCCATGTCCTGTTTTAAACTTGCAGGATGTAAGTTGAGCAATGTTTGCTTAAATCAGCACTGAAAGAAAGCACCTGCAATCAGAGTTTCAGACATATTCAAAAATGGCTGTTCACAGAAATAATTTCTTTCTGCTGGTAAACACAGTAAAGTGGTTGTGCGCTTCGGATGTTAATACAGAGAGGGTATGTGTGGCAGACTTGCTATTTCTGACTTACCTAGACATGGTCTTACAAGTGATTTGTTATTTAATGAAATTTCAAGTAGCTGAGGTAAAGCATCAAGTTTAGTATAAACAAATCATTTATTATATAAACAAATGAGATCTAAATTACAGTGATTTTTCACCTGATACAGATCAGTGCAAAGTAAATATTCATTTGCATTACACCATGTAGCTGCAAGTGTATACAAACATATTGCAGTGTTGAACAGCGGGGGCTGCAGGGTGGGAAAGGATGAAGTCCTGTCCCTTTCCCTGCCTGTTTTCCGCTTGAGGGCGCACACAGGTCTGTGGCAGCTGAGGCAACCTGCCTTCCTCCCCTTGCAGTCTCTCTTGGGGGGCGATGGCTTTTGGGCCCTTAAATCTTAAAAGAGCAGTTCATGCCAAAGGAGATAAAGGGGCCTCAGTCTTTCTCTTCTGTTGCATTTCATTTCCTTGCATGTTTTTTTGATCTGTGAAAAACTAATTATTCTTTCTGTAAAATCTGATCAGTGGAGAAGGGAAAAAAAATCGTGGATCTGACCTTTCCTGACATTAATGCTACAGGGCTAAAGCAGTTCTAAATGTGGTTTGGGTTTGGTTTTTTTTTTTTTTTAATGTATATTTTATAGACAAAAGAATTATTCACTTAATTCCTAATTGTTGGAACTCTGTTGGCCACTTTGAGTTGTCTTTGAGAAATAATTAGGCTTGGAAGACGTGACCCATAAAATTTCAGAGGCACCAGTGAGTAAAAGCGCTGGGGAGTGGGAAAGGAGGGAAGCGTTAGCAGCGACCTGGCTGCTCTATCAACTTGAGTGACAGGGTGGTGTAGGTACGTGGTGGCTGGAGGATAGGTCCAATGGTGCAGGGCTGTCTGTGCACTCAGACAGGCACACGCAATGTATATGTACGATCTCTACATGGCATGATTTTAAAAGAGATGTTCTTAAAACTTGGAAGGGAATCCTATTATTGGGGTTGATTGTTCCATTAACTGTCAGGAATGCTAAAAACTGTTTCTTCTATCTTCATGGCCAGCTGGTCTGTATGTGTCTCTCAAGTACTGGATAAGGTGGTAGGTGTTGTTATCAGGCAGAAAATGATTCCTACTAGCAAGTTTGACCTTCACTTGAACCGTCAGTACTGTTAAGTTGTTGGTAATGATACACATTTGCTCCAGTCTGGTGCATTAGAGAATATTTTCCTGATCCATTTATGCTTCTCCCATGTATCCATAGTATAGCACTTGTACAATATTTTCTTTTTCCTGTGCTTTACCGCTAATGATTAATAGTAAACCTGGTGATGAATGTGAACGAAAGGGTGGCAATTATAATTTCATTAATCACGTAATAATTGGGGTCCAGGGCTCAACTGTGACTTTAGACTTCTACATCCTAAGGAATTAAAGAGAAAATTCTATTAATCACCATGTCCCAGCTGCTGACAAGGCCTGTTCTAACAATAGATGTAATCATTTCAAGATGTGCTACAATTAGCATGAGGATGATAAAGGAGTTCATCGTCTGTGCCAGCGTTCAGGTCCCGGGAGGTTGCAGGAAGGAGCCTCTCTATTACGCCAATGATTTACCTCTAAATGCTATGCGTTAAAGTCATGCTTCCCTGGAGATTTATAAATGTTTAAAGCTTTTAATAAACTTAACCTGACTTACGGAGCCTATTCAAAGCTGGCTGGTTTGTTACAGTTGAATCTCTCTGTGGTGATTTGGCTTTCCAGTTGCTGCAGGGTGTGCACCTCCAGCCGGAAAAAAAGATGTTGAAATTAAGGATATAGTGTGTTTGTTAATTTGTGCGTAGAAAAAACATCTGGGTGAAATTCCGTCTTTGTGCCTTAGCTTATTGATAAGGTTTGAGCAGATGTGTGGTTAAATGGTAAGTTAGAAAAGAGTGCTGTGCCTGATTTTGCGTAACCAAAGAGCAACTTTGTAACATCATTAACAGCCAGTATGTCCGGCTACGCTGAAAATAGGGAAATGTATCTTGTGCTGCTATTTCAGACCTCCAGCTGGCAGGAGCATTTTTTTGTGTAAATTTCCCAGAGAAATTCTTCAAGTTCACTGGCTCTCTCTCATCTGTCCTGAGTACAGAAATAAATGAAGCCACCAATGTGCAACAACTCCATGCATAGAGAAATAATGAATTTTCTAAAATCTATATGTGGAGGTAAGCCACAGGTATCCATGTTTGAGATACTGAAATGATGTAACTAAGGCAACTGGAATGATAATTTGACATCAGAAGGAAGCTGGTATAAATGGGATTTCAGGGAGTTGTATACATTTTCCAGAGGTTTAGTTAAACTCTCTTCAGCAAAAGTGAACCTTGTCAGAAACAGGAAAATCTGTTGAAGTTATCAACACTTTATCAATCATTCATGTTTATGGTAAATCTCTGCAAAGGTTTTTTGGTTTTGAATAGAAGATTATAAGTAATGTTATAAAAACAAATAGAGCATTTTAAAGGTTTCCATATTAAAACTTATAAGCCACAAATTGTGCATGATTTTATAAGTGACTCTGCATTGCAGTATTCATAGGATATCATTTCGACCTTGTAGGTGCCGGGGTATGAAACAGCCTTCCCCATGTGTAGAAAAACTCGGCCACAACCTGTTCTGAAACAAGATTATTGAACTGAATGTGCTAATGCTGGGAATACAATTAAAAGCAAACGAATTTTGGATGTCGATTTGATGTTTGAAGCAGGCTAATCATACATGGGATTATTAATCTTGTAGAACAATATAATTATTTTATATATACACGTAAAGTACTACCTGGACCATTATTTCAAAATTGTTAATTTGAAGGAATGGTACTAGATCTGTGCTCTTCCTATGTCACACCTTTATTCAGAAGGGTGGGTGGCTTGCTGTTCCCAGGTAGCCATCCCAAACAAGGGCATAGCGTCCAGCCGTACAATGTCGGCTTGTTCCTAATAAATAGTAGAAGTAAATGGGGGAGAAAACTGTTTTGCAAGGTGTCCCTGAACTAAATACATGGTTTTGAAAAGTTGAATTAAAATCTTGACCCAGTGATGAGGTGAATTGCATCTGATGGAGGTGAGTCTGAGTAGTTTAAAGTAATGATCTGAGGTGAAACCAGCACGATCAAATACTTTGTTATTGAAATTGAGCCTTGCAAATAATTTAATTGTAAATAATTCAGTTAGTGAATTTAGCTTCCTTTTCAATTCAGAGGCTGTTTGAAAGCAAAATTTAGTTTTCTCCACGGTATTTGCTATTTCTATTGCTTTTAGTTTAACTCTGCGAGGCACTGTACTGTTTGCTTTGGTCCTTTGCTTCATCGCAATCAAATCTGAGCCGTTCAGCTCACTTGGTGTTGCTGCTTGCACTGCTTGGCGAAGCGTGCATCTTAAAAGGAGGACTTGATAAAACTGCTGAAGCTTTAGGTGCTTAGGATAAAGAAACAGAAACTATATCTTTACTGGCTAGGTTCAGTGGAGCTACAAGGAGCTGTACCTCTTTGTGAGGCTCAGTTAAATCCCGGTTCTCTAGGGTGGCTTTTAAGACTTTTACCCTTTTCCTACGTGTAAGCAGGCGCCTCTTCAGTAAATCATGCTTGTGCTGATGGGAGAATTTGGCGACTGTTGCCCACGAGAATTTGTACACACTGAAGTCATTGCTGGGCAGCGTGGCAAGGGGAACCGGTGTGAAGATTGGACTAGTGGTCTTCTAAATTCAAGTGAATTGGATTTTATGGGACATTCACTCAACTTGGATGGTATTTTTTCATGTTTCTGAGCAACGTCATTTTTCAATACAAAATGTTGAAATTAGAGGGAAAATAGTGCCAGGATGTTTTAAGAGCAAATGGACTGAGCTTCCAAGGTGTGCTTGACTTAGCATTCATGGATTGAGTTATATGAATTTATTATTACAAGTAGAACTGGTGACTGCCATCCTCTTTAATACAGGCATGTTATGATATGTAAGAATGTAAATAATTTGAAGATCATAAATCTAAAACTCAGTTGCTCTTATTAGAAACTCCCCTTCCTCCCTTCTAATTAAGAAGAGACATTTCAGATCTTTCTTTCTGCTATCTTACATTATGCTGTATGGGCAATAATACAAGGAAAATTTATAGTCTGTAAAGAAATATTGGTTGAATTTTTTTTGCTTCAATAAACAAAAAAGGTCTTTTGCATTCTTGATAATTCATTGGCATTCACCGCAAAATGATTACATACAGAACTTTGAGAATTTTAAGTGGAGTTCAAAGTTACAAGTCCAAAAACAGATCACTGGGAGGGTCTGTTCATTTTAAATGATATGATAAACAATGAAACTCTCAGCATAGACCAAATGGATAAAGAAAGCTGAATTTATATAACAGTGTGGAAACAGAATAGGAAGAACAGGAATACTGAGAGGAAATGTTTCCAGAAAACAAGTTACTTTTTAAACTGTTTGCTTACTATTATTGTTAGATTTTTGGCTGCAAATTCTTAAAAGGCTCATCTAATACTTTTTTACAAATATGGTTATTTTTTGTATTCTTTTTGATAGTGTTGGTAGCACTTTGTCACACAGGAGGAACTAACCCCAGCAACTGGTTTTGAGACTGCAAATAATCACCATCTTCATACTTGCTACTGAATTACCACCTTTTGTCTTCGCTTAGGCAAACGTTCTCTTTTTCATCTTCTGTATAAAGTTTGGTACTACTATGAATGGTGTAGAAACAGTTTTCATCTGGATATGCTTTGATGCAGTCCCTTTTTATTAGAAATGAATGGGCATATACTGTTTTCTGTTAAGGGCTTATATTAAGTAGTAGCTGAAGGTGTGTGCTTTACATATCATAGTTATTTAACACTTATGACTGATTTTTTTATAAGTTTATAATCTGTTTTAATGTATTTGGATATGTAAAGAATTTATAATGTTATAGAAAACTTACACAAACCTTAAAACAGTCATCTTGCTTTGCTGATCATATTGAACACCAGAGCATGGAAACAAAGAAATGAAAAAGCTGTGTATTTGTTCTTATAGTACTTGCTTCCTTCCCTCCCCTAATACCATTTTCTACATACTTTCTTTCATACTCATACAGATTTTTATATATGCTCTATATAAAACATAACGCAGTATGATATTGCACCTTCAAATAAGGATACTGCAGATCAACGTACTTCAGAATTACTCCAGAATGAAGTTTTTCTGTAAGCAGTGCTGTATATTGTAGTGAATGCATGCGTAAGTGTTTTTATTGGTGTGCTTTTGAGATCCGCCTTCTCAGGGCAGCCAATTTCTAGTACTCTTTGTGTCATGAAAAAGACTTCTTGAGTTTTCTTCCGTAAGGACTACAAATAATAACATTTCCTTATTTGTCCCTTTCTCGTAAGGACTGAGAATAGCAGCAGCAGCCACCGCCATGTTATGGCAAGTGTTGTCGTTTGGGATCCTGCTGGCAAATAAATATAGTGTAGCAAAAAGGTGTCATTACGATGACTCATTTCACCCAGGTTGTGAAAGGCTGTGATTCATTAGTACCAAATATATGCTGCAAAACATAACTACTGCAGCCTGAAGTTTTACGGTAATGGAAAGGCGAGAATAAAATGGATTTTAAGGAGAGGGAGAGGGGGAAAAAGGAAGTCCCTCTACCATCAGTTGAAGATACTCGTTTTCACTTGACATTGATAAAATGAATATGCAATAAAAATGAATATGCAATACAGAGAAGTTATGTAAAATTGCTCTACAGATGAATATTAGGAACAGCCAATATCCATAAACTTTTGCATAGGATCATTTTATGTCCTTTATTATTGTTCTTTCACTGTATCTTCCAGTCATAGGAGCCTCAGCTTAGAAAAAAGACATGTCATACAATTTATGTGACAGGTTTATGGTAATCAAGAGATTTATATGTTTTCCTTTATTTTTTTTCTTTCTGTGAGAATATTTTACTTTAAAACCTGTGCCCTGAAAAGAGTTTTGGGTGCTTTAGCTTGATTCAGTAAAGGCAGTCCCATAAGTCTTGTGGCACAATTAGGATATAAAGTTATTCTTATAAATGCTGTGAGGAAGCTTTCTTCTCATTTACATCAATCCTTCAGTTCCCTAAAACTTCTCTTAACAAATGGCAGAAGGATAATAATTATTAGTAACATGGAGATTTTGTTTAGACAAACAGGAAAATATGTTTTTGTATCCTGCACCTTGCACTTAGATTAACTTTAGATTCTAGAGCTTTCTCATTGCTTCAGCATATTTAATTTGCTCTCTCAGTAAATGTTGTTGACACTTTTTGCATCCTGTAATTTAGGATTTCAAGTTCACCTTGAACTAGAGCTGCATACCAGCTGAGGAAATTTTCCATTTCTTTGTTTTAATTTTTGACAGAAGGTGTGCTTGCAAGTAGGTCAGGGTCCTTGTAGATGGTATCAGCTCTACAGCATTCTGCATGCAGTGTTTTTTTAAAATGATTTTTAGCAAGAAATGTTTGCTTTTTCTTTTTTTTTCTTTTTCTTTTTTTTTTTTTTTTTCTGCTGGTGCTTTGCTCTAATGTGGAAGTTGTCTTATGTTTGCTAGAGTTTGTTTTCATTATAGGTGCCATCTGTGGAACAACTTGGCTTCAAACTATATTGGAGAATATACAACATTTTCAATAAAAGTAATTCTTATTTCAAGATGTGGGCATGTTATGGATTGTAAATTTTTACTTTACTGCCAAACTCTGCCAGATTTTACTTGCCACTCTGTGCAATCCTCCGTTGAGCAAAATATTGTCATTGTTATTCTTTAAACAGTTAAGGACATTATTTCAGTATTAGAAGGAAAAAAAGGTCTCAGTGTCTTTTCCTTCTTACAGTTTTTATGCTTGTTCCACTCTGCAGTGCTTTTTACTATGTAATGAAGGTGGCATTGCCTTGTAAATGTAGTATCTTATTAATAATCTCATTAGCATTCTTTTTTAATGTGTACTGCAATTCAAGTATCAGAGGGGAGCTCCCTTGCCCAATTACAGTCGTTGCTTACCTGAAGACTGTTATGGTATAGAGTGTTTTTATTTATTTGGTCATAAATGCAGTGGCAGCTGGGAGCCCCAGCCCTGTACTAGGTGTGAGGATCTTTCCACTACTGAAATTTTCATACCAGTCTTTGTTGACCTCAACTTTTCCCATCCCCAGTGCAGAAGTTCCTATAAGATAAAGGTGATGGAGTGGTAATGCTGGGTAACACCTTTACTGCTGAGACTAATTTTTCTGTTCGGGTCTAGCAGAGATACATCTCGGGGCACAGGGGAGGCTGCATGGCATGGCTCTGATCTCACCAGCGGGCACGTCCTGCGGAAGAGACTGGTGTCTTTTGTGTGAAACTCGACAGGTCTGTCATATGGGACCTCTAACTCTTTTTGTGAAATGGAAGATCTTTTCAGATCAGCACAGTCGCATATCTGAATCTGAGAGCTTCATACCAAAATGTTTCCATGGGCAAAAGTCTATGTCCTGGACCTATGAAGCTGAGGGTGAAGAGGGGTAATTAATTCAGGGACAGGAGTTCTGACTGCCTCTGTTCCCACAGAGGTGGACTTGGGCTGGATTTGCATCTCTGTCCAGCAGCCAGCCAGCAAGGACAGGCTCTTTTCACTCACATTTTCCTGCATTTGTATGCAGATTTGGATTACAGCAGCGCAGTTCAAGCACAGTGGAGGCTACAGCATGGGAGCCACACTTGAAGCACCTGAGGTTCAAGGGAATATCAGCCACCTTTAGTATGTTATTTCCTTGGATGCTCTTGCATCCTCCGTTAAGTCCTAGAAGCAGTGGAAGAGATGTGGCCAGATGGTAATGCTTTATTGGTGTAGGGCATTTCGTCTGCATTAGGCTGTGAAATGATGGTTAGGTGACCTCTGCAGCACAGGGAATGCTTCCGCTGCCTGAAGTCTGCTCAGACTTATCCAGGTGATAGAAATCTATTTTCTAACTTCTGTCACAAAGTTCAAGTTGCTTTATATAGAGAGCAGCACAAAGATGGTTCTGCTGGGTTTTGCCCCATTTAATCTTTTGCTGACTGACAGCAAACATGAATGACAAACTTTATGCCTTGAGTTCCTTGCCTTGGTGTAGCAATGTCACTTGCAGCACTTCTCTGTTGACACTGGAGTATTTTCATCTCCTGGTTGTTGATCAACATTGTAAATCTTATAAAAGCAAGGGGCTTAGAAATGTACTTTCAGTTACAGAGCTCAGATGATATTCCATATGCATTGCGTGTATCTGTCTTACTGAACAATGGTATAGTAAATAGAAGTATTTAATCTCTGAATTGTTAACACATTGCCTGTGAGTTTTTGGAGAATTACTCGTTTCTGTCTTGTTTTGTGAAACTAGCTAAGTGAACAGATTTGCCGAATTCATATAGTAAGTTTATATATTAAATATGAAGTCTGTAAAACTATTACTGTGACCTAATTTTTGTAATGCTTATGCTTCCAGTGACCTCATACTGTAGATTTACCTAATAATGTGGTATTTTGGACTGAGAAGCAGGACTTTCAGACTTTTCTGCTGGTCACCCTTCCTGTTGTAACTGAGATCAAATTGCTGAATGAGCAAACCTTTCCAACAGTGTCCATGCAAGAAACTCTCAAACTCGGCTGTTTATTTTTGATGAATCAGACTAACTGAAACCAAATGTTTTTGCTCTACAGTTTGTTTCTTAAACCACTAGCTATCATGACTAAGCTCACTGTGGCTATGGCACCCAAAGAAATTGCCCTGGCAACATGCCATGCAATAACATGGTATATGTTCTTCTGTTTGTTCCATCAGAAAATGATAATTTGTTTATTTAAAAAGTATCACCCATGCTTCAATCTTCATTTCCCTTAACTTTGGGAATGGGTGCACTTCAGTGAAGGAGAAAGTGATCTTGTATGTGACATATATATAATATTATATATAAAAAGTATATATTAAAAATCAGTTGATAATTAGTTGATGTATGGGTGTTTTCTTGTCAGGCTTAACCAGCTGGTATTTTTAAGTCTTATGCCATCTTTAGTTGAAAAGGTAAATGTAAAGTGTTATGATGAGAACAATAAATGTCGTAAGTTGGGAACATAAGTGCACAACATGCAGTGCAAAAGATCCCGGAGTGTGGCCCAAAGCAGTCTATAATCCTGTATGCCATGAACAGAGGATTGTGTGACTCCACCATGTACAAAGGCAAATGGTTGACAAACAGTTTTTGTATGAATGGGGGGGACTTTGGGAAAGTCCTAAGGCTTGTGTTTTTTCTCCCACAGCATAAAACCCACCTGGGATGTAGCTCCTTCTCTTCAGGTTCTAGCCTCTTACAAAACATAGTCAAAACTGTACTTCTCTGGTTTAAAAATTACTTACCATTGATGTGATAGTTTAATTCTTTACTGTAGGAACTGTGTGAAGAATATAAAACCATTAACTCAATTTTATAAAATTATTAGCTTAATATAATGAGTCACAAATGAAGCTGCGCTTAACTTTGCCATTCACTGGAGACTCTATTAGGCAAAGTGCGAAGGATTATGGGAGGGTGAGGATGAACTTTCCTCTTACCCACTAGCCCCATGAACAATGTTGTAAATATGTATTATGAGTGGAGTAGTTATTGAAGCCAAGAAGGTGAACTAATTCTGACTAGATGTTCAAACCGGAATGTCAATCAGCATGATCAGTGCGAGTCATCATGCTTCACTCCGAGCAGATGGTCTGATAGCACACTTGTAATTTATTAGCTAACGTGAGACACCATATTGATTTAATACTCTGTCTGTTATACTGGCTTACTGCTATGTGGTGCAGTTTTGCCTTGGAGCATGACCTCAGTGAAATCAGCTTTAGGTCTATAACAGCACTAATATAAATCATGTGTCTCATCAAAACACTCCTAAATGTTGACTAGTTATTAAAATTTGCATGGAGATGCATGAATCTAGCCATCCACATGAGCTATGTTACAGTTTTATATGTTTAGTATATTTGCATTAGCTAAACTTTAAGCTCTCTAGTTTTGTAAGGGTGTGTGCAGTCCTCGTTTAAATTGGTGAGAATCCATATTTCAGATGCATTTTCAGAATTGCATGACTCCTAATTGTACAAGATTTCAGCAGAGAGGTACATGTCTAAATTCCCCTGAGGATCTGAGGGGAACTTTTTTTTGCTAAAAGTCTTTTATTGCTTATATGAAAATTCAAAACTTGCTGGAATTTTTCTCTTGAGCTAAGAAAGTCTCAAGTTTTTTAAAATTGAAGGAGAAGTTAGGAAGGCACTTTTCCCATTACTTTAGAATTAATATTTTATTTATATTACTTGCACGAAGTATATCTCCATCAGTCTGAGATCTATGGTCAAGTGTATTCTTTCCATTTAGCTGCAAGTTGTCAAGATTCTCTGGGGATGTGGTATCCAATATTTCTATTAAAAGAGAGTGCACGCAATAGAGTTTGACTTCCCAAAGGAAAACAGAATGAAGTTCGCACAGATTGCTGTATAGATTTATAAGCAAAAGGGGCAGGAGGAGGGAGATAGGAGATTTATGTTCAGTTAGCAGCAAGACTTGGTCACACTGGTGACCTTCAACACAGGGTCACTAGTCTTAGGAAGGTCATCTGTATAGGTGAACGATTTCACAATTTCTAACAGTAGAGAGTCATGTAGGTCCTTGGATTTCCAGCCTGTGGAGACTGGGAATTTTATGACTACACTTTGGCTAGTGCTCTTCTTCATGCTCTTGCAAAGCATCTAGTTTCTCTTAACTGCACCTGAATGTCTGTGTGTGTAGTTAGGATGCTGTGTTTTGTCTCCGAGGGTTTTTTTTTTTGATAGCTGCCTCCCAGCTGTGCTCCATATGGGTACAACTGTTAAATTTTGCACTATGTAAAATTTGACAGACGAAAAGGCAAACCCTATGATTAAAAGCCAATAATCAATATAAAATAGTAAACTACCCCCAAAATTTTAAAGTGATAAATATCTTTGTATTGCCTCGGAATTTATCACAGGGGTGGTAAAGTAAGAATTGATAGTTGAAGCTTCTAGATAGTATCACCATTAATTAAGTTTCCAGCTTTTAGATGGCAATAAGCAACAAGTATTTGTATGAAACTTGCACACCAAGTTCATTCTTCACTAAGAGAAGGAGAAAGAAAATTATTTATAGCAGTCTTCACTGGCTTTACTATTGCTAATTAGTTCCTAGTAGTTAATGGAATAGATGAGGTTATGGAATTAAACCAATGCAGCTAGTAGTGTTTTTCCAGACAGTTAGGATTTAGTGATATGCTGAAAAAAGTTAGTAAACGGTAATGGATAAATGACAGCTTAGATTAATTTCAGAGTGGAATGCTCTTCCTTGCAGGTATGATAGTTTCTGAATATTAAGTGGACGTTTTCCTAGACTCTGAATTCTGAAGAGCTAGTTAAATTAGATTGTAGGAATATTTAAAAAGCAAGATTATAGATTTTTTTTTTTTTTTAACAAGAATTTCCCTCCCCCCCATATTATTGTTACCATCTTAGTGTTTTGGATCGGTGGTGAATAATGGAACTCAAATGGCTCTGGAAAGTGTACTGTGCTTAACACTTTGTAAAAACTGTGCAAAAATAGGGAACAGGAAAACAATGCAAATGTGGCTTGTGCTAAGGAGATGTATGTAATAGGTCAAGTATAGAATGATGTCTTGTGTGCTATTGAAGTCACCGTATGTGTGAGCTGACAAGTGTAAGCCTGGGCAAAATCTGTTATTAGTTTCACGTATCAGTGGTAACTGAGAGTGATGTCGATTGCGTTTGATTTGTGTTCTGGCCTGAGACGTGACCATACCCGAGAAAATCTTAATTATGATTAAACAGCTCATAATGAGTTTCCTTGTAAAATTATAGAGGAAATTTCCCAGTTTAAGAATGTTCATCCCTAGTACTTCACACACATTCTGTGTAAGCTTTGAGGCATGTGCAATGCTTTTTAATAAGGTCTGAATTAAGTAATGGCTATCAGTGATCATAATCAAAAAGTACAGATGTCTGTTTTGGGAATATTTCTGGGGTTTTGCTGTATCATGGGGACCATTGGGTCTTTCTATCCTCTGGGATGAAAAAGCCAAACACTGACGTTCACCTCTGACTATCCCAGTCTAGTCCTAATGGAGTAAGAAAGACACGATGGTGCCAGTTTAAAGATATTTATAAACTACTTGTAAAAAGAAACAAAGAAAACATCCTAACATAACAGTATTGGTTACTTACATGTCCACCTATCATCAGTTAAAAAAATAATACAATTAACTGTCAGTTATTTCTTGTGCTGATCAGGCAGTTACAATCACCACTTTGAAAATAAGTTAGTGTTTCTTCTGAAATTTGGGATCTTGCTAAAGATTATAGAAGCTCTTCAGAATGAAACTAATTTCAAAACAGAAAATTAAATGTTAGTTAGTGATTGAAGATGAGAATTTTTTCCCAAGATCTTTTTGTTTGATATAAATGTACTGATTTCTGTGAAACAAGTATTTTAAAGTGCTAACTCTCTGCTACTCATCTTGTGAGTGGTTTTCAGTCTGACTTTATTTTCCCACCAATAATAAATTTCCTGCTGTTTGGAAACTACATGCAGCTGGCAACATCACTTTGAAATATTCTTATATTAAAATGTAACACACAGTGATAAAGGGAACTACACTGATGTTAATTCTCAGTTTAACCATGCCAAAAATTAGTGACTAGGAGTTGGAAAGTAATGAGAGGGGCTCTGAAACAAATGTGGTGATAAAATGATGATGTGTTTGACCTTTGCTGCAAGGGCACCTGGCAGTTCTGTGTCGACGTTGCCACTGAAAGGACTTGGATCGATCCTAAATTAGGCTTGTCTTGCCTAGGTCCACAGGCTGTTGCCCTTATTTTTTACGAAGAACAAAGGTTTTACAGTATAGTCAGCTTTTCACATGCGTGACAAATAGCAGATGACTAGTACAAGCTCCATGTCCTTAACTATGGAACTGAGAGAAAATTTCAAATAAAATGTCACTATAAGATTTTAATACAGTCCAAGTGATCTACTTTTCATGTTTCTTTCAGTAATGGACTAAATTGAAATGGCCATAAAAAAGATAAATCAGAATTATTAACACCTGGTGGAGTCTTTCTTTATAAACAGTTATAAATAAGATATCCTAGGGACTGTTAGGAAACCTCAGTAATCACCACCCTGACCACCTTGACATGCTATAGCATTGTCTGAGCTATCTATGATCAAAAAGAACCAGACCAAAACGTGCCTGGTATCATCACAGCCTCAGGTGTGCCCTAGCAAGTAAAATGAAATGGTTTGGTAAAGACCTGATAGGTAAAAACTGAGCTAAAAATGAATGAACTAATTTGGCTGAAAGTGATTAAGAAACACACAGATCTGGAGGCAGTTTATCAGTGGTGATTGGGCTAATTTGGTGGAAAGACAGCATCTTCAGTGGGCACTGCTGGAGTCAGAGGAGGGCACAGCCTAATACTTCCCAATTAATAATGTCTGAAAACTGATTTGAAATCCCAGGAGGCTTCTCAAATTGGTCTTTTGTTTAAATAAGGTAAAAAATGCATTTTTCTTGTGAGAGCTGACCATTAGGGAATTATAGTAGGAAATAAGTATTCTCAAAATGATGTATGCTGGTTTTATGTACTTCTATATTGAAAAATATTTTTAAAAAATAATACACAGGGAGATAAATTGTGACTTGATTTCAGGATGCTGATTAATTTGGTGCTCAGTCTACATTTCCCAAAAAAGGTTAATGAATCTGTTGAACTAATGAACTTCTCTTAATTAATACAAGTTTCAATTTTCTCAGAGCAAGGGCATTAGAGATGAGAGCAATGAATATCACACAAATAAGCACATATTCACCACATTTCTGTCAAGTAAAAATACATAGAGGATTGAATTATTTTGCTGCCTTTATACAAGACACGTAAGGAGTGGATCTGTACATGTGCATGCAAATATATGTAGATATGTGAGGACTGTCTCCAGAGTACTTTTATAGGTGGAGTGGAGGTTTTGTCCCTCTGAGACTCTTTGTCTTTGTGTAGCTATTTCACAGAGAAGAAATTCCTACGAGGAAAAAAAATCATCATTCTCTTAGTTAAATTGGCCTATAGATCCTAAGGTGGAAAAGTTCCCGCTCAGCACGAAGGCTTTTTTTCCTTGCTAATGTCTAAAACTAAATCGCCCTCAGGCCTTGAGCAAATGACCAGCCTTGTAAGAGAGCATGTTCACCAAAGTGCTAAACGAGAGGTGGCAGGAGCTGAGCGGAGGGGGATTCTCGGGGTAGCGTGGTACGTACCACTCTGTATTTGCCTGAGGTGAAGTTACAAAGTGGTTCCTACCTGTCGAGGCAAGCAGGTAACTGAAATAGGAGCTCAGTAGCTGGGAATGTGAAAGTCGCTGCCTGCCTCTGGCCGCTCGTCTTCAGAGCAGCTGTCAGCGGTGCGGCCGGTGTGCTCGCGCTGACGTGAAGGCGTGCAGAACCCTCCGAGGCCTTGAGGAAACATATGTTCGAATGAGAACTTCCCCGCTCGCCTGCCAGTGTCATACTGCACCTTTTCATCCCCAGGCATCCCACTAACCATTTCATGGCTTTACAACGTAATAGGAAATCACTTCCTTCAGCAATTTTCTTGCGATTTTGACTCCGTTCCACCTTTCAGTATGTGCTTTGGACAGTGCTTCATGCATTTGCTCTTCGGAGTCCAAACTTCCTTGTGAAGTTTTAAGGCTCAGCTCGAGTCAAGTGGCTGGAGTATAGCTTGTGGTTCTCACAGGGCAGATCCTTCAGGTCTCTTCTGTATTTCGTAGTCTTAAGTGGAGCAAACTTTTCAAGACTGCAAACTGCAAGTACGGCTTCAAACTAGGGAAATGTTATTTCCTCTATAATTATTTTAAATGCCTTAATAAAGAAAAAGGTATTAAATAGATCATTCCTATTTATAAAAGTAATATTTATGCTGTTATTCTGCTAAGTAGCTATTAAGGATTGTCAAAGATGATTTGCAAAATAGGAAGCTAGAGCTTAATTATGTAGACTTTTGTGGTTAGCAGGGCTCCCTGTTACATCCTCTTTCTGAAGCAGGAAATTTATTGACCTCATGCACCAAAGTGAAGTAACTTAAGCGTGAGGGAGAGCGGAAGGAAATTCAGCTGTTGTGAAGGGTCATTCGGATGGATGTTCTGCTCTACAGCGTTGCTTTAGAAATGTAGTCCAAGCCGCCCTGTGTTTGGGTAGTACTGCCTGCCTTTTGAGAACCTTATATACAATTTCAAGAGTCCCTTTTTGTTTTAGCTCATGGGTGCAGCAGCTGAAAGATCCCTTTCATTTTAAATTTCCTTAAGTTGTCTTCCAGATTCTTGGAATGAGTGATGAAGTAAGTCTGTGATGCTTTATGGCACTCCTGTAGCAGTATGCAGTCCTACACCGGAGTTACCCCTACTGGTGTGCAGGATTATGAGGAATATGGAAATAAATCCCTGTCTCTCTGTACTTGCTTGCGTGTCTGGTCAGAGCTGATGGTCTGTAGGAGAGGGATTAAACTCCTGTCAGCACAGGGCTCAGAAAGGGCTTGCAAGGAGTAAGAGGGATCCATGAAACTACACCTGTCTTTATTGCAAGGGTGGGCAGGTTCCTGTAACTTGGTCGGTATTTAAATAATTTCACATAATCTTTTAAATCCTTCAATATCTTTTAATAGAGAAGGTCCCCTCTTGCTTCTAATAAAATGTGTAAGTTTTATAAGTGCTTTTATGTGTTATAAAATTTTAGTACTAAATAAAACAAACTTAATGAATTATTTTGTAATCAAAATTAATTACCTGTTAGTTTTCAAACATAATGTTAAGCAATTACTTAACTTACACAAAAAGCATTAGGCAAAGAACCTTATATGAATTCTATGTCTGTGTTCTCTTTTATGTTCTCTTTTAAACCAGTTTTGTTACTTACTGTCTAAAGTACTGATGGACCTACTCTATGAATTAAACTTTTATTAAGTAACAACTTAAAATAAAGCCTCAATATACTTCTACCCCTATCACTATTACATATGGCTTTCAAAGTCAGTTTTGACAGGTTTGTATAAAGTTAAAATAACTTAGGAGAAAAATTCAAACTGTAAGTATGGTCTAAAGAGCAATGAATAAGACTGGCCTCTGGAAAAAACCTTACCCTCAAACTTTATATACATGTATTTAAAATCACAAACATTATTTTAACAAGATAATATTGTATTAGTTAACAATGTGCTAGCAACAAAGTATAGAAAATTGAATTGACTTCTTCGCTTTGCATTTATCAGCACTGTTGTGCTTCTATTTCTAATTCCAGGAATTGTATTATTGATGAGGTTACATGTCTCAGATTAACCTTACAAAGGTACACAGAACTGAGGGGAAAACCATTATTTTTGTGTATTTTTAATAATTCACACTTCAGACAGATAAAGTTCTTAATGTATGTTGTTTTAATGTACAGCCATTCGTGTAATCACAATTCCTTCTGAAGCACTAATAGCATAGATCTATCTACGCTGCTGTTCAGTTAGCAGTATGGATTGAACAGCTGCTAGAGGAGCAGTATAGACATGCACGCAGTAATCAAATGCTTCCTTTGAGCGGGAAGCTGTAAAATAAAGCATCTTTAGAATAAGAGTGCTTTGAAAAGGAGAGTGTGTATTTATAATGTGCACAATGAACGTAAGTAAAATCAATGCCAGGAAGCAGGTTAATGCCCCAGCTCCTTTCATACTGCTTTCAGAATACTTAGGTGGATGCCAACCAGTAAAAAGAAGAAATGTTTTCTACTCCATTTAAGGCCCAAGTATCTTAAGAGGTTGAAAAACACACAGCTCCTGTGAGGGCTGAAAGGGGTCTTCTTGCAAGCCCCTGTTTTTCTCCCCAGCATTTATGGGAAATCAGGCATATGATGATTAATCCTTGTGTTACATTGATTGAGCTGTTTGTACAAAACCAACTCTGTTAATATACAGCTCCATCTGTAGAGAACACAGAATATTCAGACGCTATAATGGAACAATCAAGAGAAGCAGCTCACATTCTTCCTGGGAGAGTACTATGAGAACACAGTACAAAAGTAAGCAAATGAAAATGTTACCTAAATATCAAGTGACAATATTCCTTTGGTGCTTTTGTAAGATGTTCAAAAACACTTTCTCTCTAATATTCAGCAAGCTTATTTGTGTTTTGAAAATAAAATTTGGTTTGCTACTCTCATTTTTAACTTACATAAATATTTCCTTGTATTTTCATATTTAACTACATTGTATTTCTTTTTTCCACTGTCACAGATGTAGACAATTTTCTATCCTTTCCCCCCAGCATTTTTTTGGCAGCTAATGAATGTAGTCCTTTGGATCTCATCTGATCTTTGGCAGGATATCTGGAATTGATGTCCTAGGATGTGTGTAGCTAGCTCAGTAATGATGTTACAGGAAAACTAAACACTCCAAGCTACAAAGCTCTATTCAGAAATTTTATCTCTGATCCAGAGGCAAACTAAAACCTGCTGTAGTCCCGTGAATCAGAAAATGAACATTCAGTAACGCACACAGATATCCAAGGGAATGAGAGGGTGATCCTCCAAGGAAAGCATAATACCAGCAAGTCAGAGTGCTTGGACTCCTTGTAAGGGGATGGTTATATATTCTTGAACAAGTTGCTTAATTGTTTCTCCATTGTCCTGAGAAAGAAGTGTAAGGATGTAATACAAAGTATTGTTAGTATACGGGTTTGAATCCGTATTCAATATCAAGATCGCACCGTGAGGGACTGTAAAGTCAGTTTGCATTTCACCTGCTTAAAAACTAATTCCTGCTTCTGTGGGAGTGATACAGCAATCCCATCTAGGATTTATCCAGGATGCTACCAGGTGCCAAGAGCTATCAAACAGTGCCTGAGCTGATGTGAGGCAGGTGGAGGACTCTGTCACTCTCCTCATCTCTTTGGAATAATTCATTAAATACTTTTACCTGTGTCAGTTGCAGGTAAAACCTATGGTGGAATTACTTGTCTCTATTCTTGTTAATCCCTTGCCTGTCAGCTCTCATCAGGCATTACATTCTGTCTGCCTTAGCAGTTTTGAACATGCAAATTCTTTGGCTGATGAAGTGCTGCTAGACTGTCTCATATAGGTGTATATTATGGATTTGGGTGTCATACATTAATCTTATAGTAATATTTCTCTTTGTAGTTGGACACTTCCTAGCACAGTTTTTAACAGCAAATAATTGAAATCCTTTGAGTTTTTTTATGGAACTAGACATTTATACATTGGTTTCTACTGAAACATCAAATAGCCAAAATTCCAGTTTCAATGGATGAATGCGTGCTCCAGCACAACTTCTTAGGTGTATAATACTGTAATATGTTTTGTACGATGGTGAGTGCATCGACAGTAGCAGCCCTAATGCTTTACTTGAAATCTAGCTACTTGGAGGCTGGGCACCAGCAGTCATTTAAATGTTAAATCTTTGAGTAAAATAGTAAGTCAAAAAGTTGAAGTACCGTCTTGTGGGAGCAGGTCTCTTCTGTCAGGTGGCTGGTGATAGGATGAGAGGAAATGGCCTCAAGTTGCGGCAGGGGAGGTTTAGATTGGATATCGGGAAAAATTTCTTTACTGAAAGGGTTGTCAGGCATTGGAACAGGCTGCCCAGGGAAGTGGTGGAGTCACCATC